>JAVSCE010013977.1:0-96929 GCA_032199065.1 Smutsia gigantea | reverse complement strand
AGAAAATACCTTTTATCTAACTGCTTCTGTGGTCCATAGTATTGTTAAATCATGAGTGAAACAAATGATGTTGAAAAATTAACTCTGACTTATGCTTCCTTAAATAATAGATGGAGTTGAGGTAAACTAAACATCTGTTCTCACGAAAGATAATTTTTAGGATTTGATGTTAGGTAGGCATTGCAATTGCCACCGTAATTCAGGAAGTAGTAAGATTAATGGGCTGCCAGCTTTGGCTCTCCTTTACATCCAGTCTTATATCCCCTTTTATTAAAAATAGAAAAAAGATCTAAACATTTTGTCTGGCACTAGTTTCTATTGTATAGATTTTACTACTATATGACAGTAACAAGATCAGCAGATGAGGATCAACTTTTGAGTGGCTGCTGGAATTATTCAATTTGAATAAATATATTAGTAATCTCTCACACATTTACCATTAGGAATGGGGAAAGTACTCCTCTGTTCCGCTGATCAAGTTATATAATGAACTTAAAACTCAGCTTAATTAAACTTATGGGGGGAGATCCCCAACAAAAACAAGAGCTCAGAATGGATTTCTAGTGGACAATAGTTTTTTTAAGAAGAGCTGCTCTTTTTTCCTTTGCTTGCTTGATCATTGGGATTTTTTTTTTAATGCATGTCTTTTAAATTAATTGGGTAATGTTTTTCTAAAATTAAAATTTTCTTCTTCCTATAGCCCTGCCATAGGACAGGCTGAGGCTGAGTCTCAGTGTTGCCCTGTTCAGTCTGAGGCAAGTGGGATTTATTTTATTCCTTATAGGGGCTTTCACAGCTTTATGGCTGTTGGATATTTATGTCCCCAAACTTGCAGCAAGTTTGGTGAAGGCCCCTAAATTTAATTAAACTTAGGATTTTTATACTCTTTTGGCAGAGAAGGCTCTATATTAATATTCATGTTTGTGGTGTTACAATAAACATAGTATTTGGTATATATAACTTCATGTAATTTACATTGTGTAGATAATATTTAACAGCCTCAGTAAAGCTGGTATTGCTATATTGAAATTGAGTAAATTGACAAAATTTGACATTCTTGATTTGGAGGCATGAAATGTTTATTCAAATTTTCCACTTTTACTTTCAGGAAAATCTTACTCGTTGTTTTCTCCTCAAACTATTAAATTTAACCTCAAGGATAAGTTTAATCATTGGAAATGCCACTGGATACTGAAGTTTGCATTCTTAATCCCAAAGTTACACATTGAACATTAAGGTTGAAAGGTCATCTGGAAAGGCTTGCGCTAATATTTTCAAGTTCACCACATTAGAGCAAATGTTAATGTAGAGCCCTGTGAAGAGTGGGATGGGAAGGTGGTGTGTGTGGTGTTTGGTATACCCTACACATGTATAATAGAAGTTTGGGTATTAAACACCTGTCAGTATGGATAGATTACTAATTTGAGGTAGCCAAACTGGAATTGTATCATGCGGTAGTTGGAATTGTATCATGCGGTAGTTAGTATATTGAACTGTAATTTCTGAACATTTTGAGGTTCATTTTCAGGTTCAGTGTTTAAAAATCCTGAGTAATTTATACAATATGCACACATGAAAAGTATCCACATTTGTTTTCAAGTAAGATTTGCTTTTATTTGGTAAGAAAAGTTGTGTTTATGTGTGTATGTTCTAGGGAGTCAAGAAGAAACTGGAAGAAGGGCCAAAACAAACCTGAATTAGTTTTGTTCATCGCTGTGTTTAAGCCACTGTTCTAACCAGATAGCATTTTCCTCTGAACAGTAACAATTACCATATAATACAGTCTTTAGTGAACCCAGGATTGTGTTGCTATGTGGTATTAAATCTTGGAAGCATAAAGAAAAAATGTGCATTAGCTGAATTCCTTATTTTCACCTTTGTAATTAGAACATACACTTTTCTTCACTGAAACATGGGAAAAGATTCTAATGTTTGAAAAAATAATTTTGTCACAACAGAAATATTCCATTGGAATATTTTTTAATCTCAGTAATTGCACTGTTTAAGTCTCCTTGGTGGGAGATGTTTTCTTTTTCACCTAGCATCTCCCAATATACTGAATTATTTAAAGAGTGAAGCCACTTGTCCTAATTCTAATAGTGATAAATAATTACCATCGAAATAGGCTGTGATAAACTTGAGTACTAGAAGTGGGAAGGATTTTTTTTTAAGAGTGGCATAATTTGTTGAAGGTGTTACCTAATTATTTAAGGGGTAATTTCTTTGCTATCTGTAGTTCTGTGACTCAAATACAATTTTGAGAATTAAAAAACTTTCACGTATCTTCTGTGTCTATTGATAAAAGTTGGTAAATGAAAGGAAATGTTGAAGTAACTTCACCAAGATAAAACTTTGAGTAAACTGTTTGCATTAATTAAGGGATGAAAAAAACTAATCATGTGCTCTAAAAATTTTGTATAAATAAGTTATGTCTTTAAAAAGAACTAGTATTCACCTACTTAATATTGAATAACTTTTGTATGTTACTCCAAAACAAAACTGTTTTTTTCTTACTGTAACTTTTATGAAAAAGTCTTCTAAAAAAGGATTCAGTTATAAGACTAGAATGCAGATTGTTAAAAGTAAACCCCCCAGTTACACTTCTGCTTGCCATCTCATGACTTGAATATCAGTGAAGGTTAATCCTTTTTTTTTTACCCTTTGTTCTCGGTATTTTGTTTTCTGTCACCTGAATCATTTTAATAAATAACCTTTTGTTTTCATAGCATAGAAATCATCAGACTTTTATGTGTGGTATTTCTTGGCAAAATAAGAATCATTTACTTTAATGGTATTGTATATAGTGTGCATATAGTAGGTATTCACAATTTTGTGATTTGAATTTCCAGAACTATATTTTAATATCTTTGCTCTTGGACATCCCCTATTACAGATTTAATTCATATTAATGGAGAAAGCAGGACTCTAGTTTGAGCTCCTTAATAATTGAAGTATTTCCAGCTTTTCCAAGTGTTTTCATGGTCTTATTTGGCATTTTTGTTGGGAAATAAGTTTGAAGATAGCATTTAAAAAAAATTTACAGCTATTCAGTACAGCTCCAAAGAGAATTGCTTTTTATAAGCTTGTTTTTCCTGCTCTGGGCTCTATACACTCTTTCATAATAATTTGGCTATAAAAGGAAGACCTTTTTATTTTCCTCCCAATCCTGGAAAGAGCTTGACAGTGAGTTAGTTTGAAATATTTGAATCATCACTCTTCAAAAATGTATTCAGTTAATCTCACATATTCTCAGGGGAAAATACCTTTATTTTACCAAGCAGAGTGTAGAAGTCATATTAAGGCAGAAATTACAGAAAAGGAGATCTTCACTGAAGCTAATTTGAACTATTTCTATTTGAAGCAAATTGAACACTGTATTACATAACCCATGATTCGTTCATGGTTAGGTTCTTTAGGAGACATATAATGAGCTATATTAAGAGTGATTGTGTTTATGTTTAATTTTGATTGAATAAATTAATTTATCAGTTGATTATTTGGACCCCACTCATTAGTTCTAAATGCTGCAGTGGTGTATAAGGTTGTGATACAGCACAGCTTCAGTAATGTGCTGTGTATTTAGTTGTGGGTTTGTGTAATGTTATCTTTGTAAAAAGGGGAGTCCTTTATTGGAATTCTCCAAGCCCTTTGGCATTCTTTTACTGTGCCTTGGGTTTTGTTTTTGTTGTATCATTACTATAGTTAAAGAATCTGTATGCCTTTACCTTTGGTTAAATTTGAGGAACTGGCAGTGACATTCATTGATGCCCAACTTGGATAAAAATGAAGAATGATGTTTCCCCAGTTTCACTATATACAGACCAATAGTGATTATTTTGTAGAGGCCATTATATAGTGTTGTTAGACTTAATGAACCTTAAATGTAGTAAAGGGTAGTAGCATTCCCTCAAATCATTTACAACGCTGTATAACATTTTATTCATGAATAGTTCTGTCAGTCAGAGATGAAAATAAACATTGCTGCATCACTTCCCAGTGTCTAGTAATAAAATAAGATTGCCTGACTACCCAAGTGAACCAAGGGAAGTGTTAAAGTTCCTATAAGTTTGAGTTACAGAATATGGGGCATGTCTTATTTAGCAAAGTCTCCCCTTTACCTGTTAGCTTGTTAGTGTACCTTCAGGAGAAGCAGTAGAATTTACTTCTTAGCCCATGTTTTTAAAATCAAATATCTAATACAAGAAAATAAAATCAAGTTTTCAAAAAGAAAATTTAAAAATTACCAAAAATTGCTTCCTCTATGGGTTAGGTTGTTAGTGTACCTTCAGGAGAAGCAATAGAATTTACTTCTTAGCCCATGTTTTTAAAATCAAATATCTAATACAAGAAAATAAAATCAAGTTTTCAAAAAGAAAATTTAAAAATTACCAAAAATTGCTTCCTCTATGGGTTGTGTCTATATATATGTAAGTTTTAAAATGACTGTGTTGAAGAGATTTTTTTTCCTAGATATGTGCCCAATTTTTTTTAGAGTAACCAAAATGTCCATGTAATAACATATAATACATAATTTACTAAAATTAAGGTGTGTCCAAGAGATACACTGTTACTGATTCATTCTCCTAAGGTCACTCTAAATTTTTAATAGCCAATGTAAAGTAACTTGTAAGACTTAGGGAAAAAAATTTTAATGTATTAATGTCAGGCTCTGAGGAAATTAAATGCACATTGACTTTTTAAACTATGGATTGAACTCCTCAGTTTAATACAATTTGTGTTTTTGTTAACTAGCAGCAGAATTTCAGCATTTGCTACTTACTGGTAGAGAAGAAAAATCCCACAGCCCTGCCAGTACAGGTTAGTTTAATCTGTAAGTACCTGATGTTCCTATTTTTTTGAAACATATCCATATAACCCACACAAGGAAGAAAGCTGTGCAGTTGCTTAAATGTGAGTATAACTAATAATAGATCCATTGGACACTCAGACACTCAGTACTTGGGCCAAAGCAGCTCTAGGTTTGTTAAACCTCAGTTGTAATAAAGGTGTAATATTGCTCCTTTATTATCTCGTGGTTGAACCTATGTAGATGTGTTGTACATAAAAGGAAAAGTGAAAGTTTCAATTTCCTATATGCTTGTATTGGCACATGATACAGAGTGCAGGGCTTAGTATTTTAGGGTCTTAAGCCACTCCTGTGGTACTACTCATATTTACCTTTCAACTTTTTACAGTATGCATCAACCTAAGAAAATCAAGTTTCCTCACCTGTAGCAATGATAAATGGTGTGTAATCATAAGCTAGAAAATGTTTTTATACTGCTTTTTTGTTCTTAAATGGTTTTAGTAGTTTGCTGTAAATAAGTAGTTACTTGTTCATCTTTTTTGTAAACTATAGCTTATTTTGTTGGTGCACCACCACCGTGGGTTCATTTACTGTGCACTCAAATAACAAATCTACTTTCTTAATATGCAAATGAAAGCTGACCACCCATCAAGGAGCCTAGACAGATTCTTCGTGCTTTCCTTTTGAGGGGCAGTGGGTGTGTAAGGGGTGGTAAAAATATCTTTAAAGTTTTTCTTGTTTTCATTGGTACTACCAAAGTTCATTGTTGTCTTGAACCATCTTTGAGAGATTAACCTTAAACTATTGTGCTTTTAAGTAGATAAAAATTTAAATGAGAAAAGAGCAAAGCATATAGTTCATTTAGACTGTACAAGCCTGAACCATCCTTCCAGTCTTTAGCATCGTCTAGGGTGCATGGCTTCCTCCTATTCACCTTAAGTATAATGAGGTCTAATTTGAGACAGTCTGTCCATAAAACTGTCTGATCTTGTACTCCTGTTAAATGGGATGGTGATCAGCCACTGGAAACAGATAATTTTAATGTTATTTTAAATGAAAGTCATGCGTTCAAGTTAAATTTTTTTAAAGACAGTGATTTATCAACTGAAAATATATATTATAAGATAGCCACTTTTTTTAATATAAATTGCCTGAGGGCTTAAGTTTCATTGCCTTTCACAGTTTAATCTGTATAAGAAATGGTGTAGATACAATGGAAATGATTTTCCTTAAACCATCTCTTTAAAGCTGCCTTTCTGGTGAGTACTATTTTCTACTTTATATATAAATCACATTTTTTTCCCTTCAAATTTATCTGAAATTTGGGACACTTTGTTCAAAGAAGAAAATCTGAATTTCTGCTTCTTTAGATAGTGCCTGAAACAGGAATATTAAGAAGGTGATTATTGTACCTCCTGACATTTCCTTTATAATCCAGGTTCACTTTTTTCTGACCTTCACTTAACAGACTATATAAAAACTTCTAACACATAAATTGTTTCGTTTTGGTGAAGTGGAAAATGTTTTTACTGAGAACTAGCTAGCATTTTTAAAAAAATTAATCTAAAATTTTAGTTGCTAGCCAGAAGTTTTTCTCAGTGCTTTTGGTTCCCACATTTCACAAGTTTAAAATTTACCAGAATTTTTGTCCTTGTTGAAGCTGTTGCAATGAGCAGTTAAGCTGAAGGTAGGGTTGAAGGAAGGATTGCCTGAAATGGTCATGCACACTAATGCTTACAGGATTCTCTTGGAGGCTAGAGAATTTCAAGTGTACTTTTAAATCACTCTAACCTTGCATGAAAAAACTTGGGTTTTAAATACTGATTTCTGGGACTGTGTATACAGTGAAAATTTGCCTTTGAGTATCTTTATAATTATACTATACCCTGTTTAATACCTTCCCTCAGTATAACATGGATTTTCTTCTCTAGCTGTTAGCCACATTCTAGCTAATGTCAGTATATTATGCTAAGGATGTTTGCACATTGTATTTCCTGCTGTAATCTTTGTAAACCAGTAGCAAACAGTCAACTCTTAATGCTTTTCACTATGAACATTGATAGTCTTCTGAAAGAAATCTGAAAATTGATATCTGAGTGTGTGATAATGGTGATGTATTCTTCTAGATAAGCACTAAACAAAGTATGGACCCTCAATTTATGATTTAAAGTGAAGTAAATTTCTAAGGAACTCTGTCCTTTCCTAGCAAGGATAAGCAGACATTGAAAATTTGGTAAGTATGTAACTTTAAATGCATGTAATAGTGATGAGAATAAATAGGCAACGTTTCCATAGTTTAATTAATTGGACATGAACAAGAATTCTTGAATCTGCGACTTAAATGTATGTGTCTAGGAATTTTACAAATTTGTGTGCACCATGATTAAATTGAAATGTACCTTACTCTTTTGTCCGGTTTGTTTCCTTTTCATTTCGTATGATGTGTTAAATACTAATTTTATATTTTGGGCTTTTTTCAGGGTAGAAATAAATGGCTGGTAAAGAGTATATCTTCCAAGAAGAATTATTTAAATGTCCCTATTTTAAAACCCAGTGATGACTTTGAGTTTGCTAATAAGCCTTCTGTTTTTCAGCTTCAGCTAAAACTAACAGTAGGCAGCTGATCAATAAATGGGCGGGGGGGGATGTTTGTGCTCTTCCTGGAATATTATAAGAGTCCTTGTGTCTAATAGTAAAATGTTATTAATAAGCCAGTACTTGATTTTCATGGAGGCAGTGCTTTTTAAATTAAGAAAGGTTTGTAATCTCCTTCTTCCCTGGGATGTTGTATTAAGGTGGTAAATGGAGGTTAAAATGAAAACATTTAATTGCTTCACCAGGGAAGGTGATTTATTTCTGAGTAATATGTCTGTTTCTTTCCAAACTAGAGTAGCATTATTTTGTGAAGTGATAACAATATCCCAAAGAGTTGTAGGGAAGAGAGGGGCCTTTCCCTCCATTCTTAAGGCTTCACTCCAACATTGTACTGGCAAGGAGGGAAATGAAGAGCAAGTCACACAAGGGATGTGATGGTAAGGTAGCCCTGAACAAAACAAGGGAAGATAAATGGCTAGTCCATTTTATGATGAAATGGTCTAGCCTAACACGAAACTTTTGATGAGTAGCATAATTTTTAATGTAAGTAAATGAACTCATTAAAGGTTATGATTAAATATTTAAAGATTTACCAACATTAAAAGTCTAGTAAATATTTGCATTTTGTGGGGTTATTTTAAAATATTCTTAAACAATACTAGTGCATTCATCACTTTGATGTATCACCTGCTAGCCTGTGCAGAAGAAAAATGACATGGATGACCGTGTTTATGGTGAATTTTAGTCTACTGGTAGGGATTAGGAGGAAGAGATGTTCTTAATATGTGTAGCCATAATAGATGAGAACTCAAAAAAGGCACTGAAGTTTATTTTGCTTCCCTCAGGTGGTTGTGGGGTATTTGCTAGGTTTTAAGAAGCCAAAACTACCATTTGAAAAACGGTGCTTTATTTCCATATTTGAAGCAATTTTCAGTCTGTATGTTTTCATCTAAAATTTGGAAGGTTTTTGCTTCTGCATTATTAAAAGCAAGCCTCTTCTTGATTCAGGATTATGGTTGACCATGAACAAAAATCTGAGTGCCTGTTATTTACAAAGATGAATAAAATTTTTCATTTATTATTTAAGATACTTGTCTGAGCCCCTTTTATTAAATTATATTCAGAACCATTTTATATTGAGGATGAATTATGCTATGCATCATCTGTTCTGCCTAGTTTTTTATGTGCCTTGGGAAATGTTAAGACAGTAAATTTTGTTAAAATAAAATGTCTGTTGGGAGGAAGTAAGGGGTAAATGAAGATGTTTAGACTGTGGATATGGAGTATGTGGTAAAAGGGTTAATTGGGATTGCACAGGTAGATGGAGCCAACAATCAAATCCTCCATCACATTCTGGTTTTATGACCTTGTCAAGTTACTTCTCTGAAATGCTGGTAATAAATTTCCTAGGATTTTGAGAAAAAGTTACTACATATAGAACCGAACTTTGTCAGGCCAGTGAAAATGGTGGGAGTCAGGTTAGGGCAGGTGGTTTAATGAAAACCTAAAAATGTTTTTTAGTAAATGCATGTGAATTCACTAGCAAATAGGCAAGAAAAGCCAATTGTATGTGTGGATGCTATCCTGTGTACAGATAAATAGGGAGTGCATCTGAAAAGGGACCTTGGAATTGAGAATTTAAGAAGCCAGCTCTCGCAAACAGTCTTGGTGGGTAACAGTATTCTAGGCAGAAGGAATAGTAGGTGCAGAAATTGAGAAGGGAAAGCATGGTGTCTTGGAAGAAAAAATTAAATATGAGTGGTAGATTGGGAGGGGATGTATGTGACTGGAAAGGTAGATGAACCAAATCACACTCTGGACCATGGTTTAAATTTTATTCTAATGGAAGTCTTATTAAAGAACTTCAAGCTGGTGAGTAATACATAGTGATTTTTAAAAGTTCACTCTAAATTGTGTCAGGGTTGGGGGATTGATGGATAGTGTAGAGACTAAAGGTAAGAACCTGACCCAAAACAACTTCAGAATAACTGGTGTTTTGAATTACTGTGGCTGGATGATTAGAAAAATTGCGTGATGCCTACCCTCTCTGAGAAGCACAGAAAAAGACAAAAAGGTTTGACGGTTAAATTTTTTTTCAAATGGTTTAGTCCAAGCCTGGTTTGCAAGACTCTTGGGAAGTGTTTAGTAAGATGTTGAGAGGTAAAAAACTTAAGTTTTCCTCACAGTTTAAGGAGAATAAATGCTGATAAAAAAAACCAAGTGAAAATGCCTTGAGTGGAAGTCAAGTTTGGAGGGTAATTTTTTCAGGGGAAAGGTTTGAACTAGGTCTTGAAGGATTGTTAGGATTTGGACAAATTGAAAAAAGTGTTAAAGGAAGGCTGGAAAATGCAAGAATATAGAGACATGTTACTTAAAATTTAGGGAATGGGACAAGAATATAATTTGAAGCTAACACATAAAGGTCCTTGAATAGCACATTAGGAATATACATTTCCTCTAGGAATTGAGGCTCTTTGATTTTAGCATAAAAGTTAGGCTGGAGCTGTGGTTTTGGGCTCTCAGAAGCACTCAAAATCTCTATTTCTGGATCCCCAGAGGTTGCAACCATTTCCTCTTCTCTTTAGGCCTGGTGTGGAGTAATGGGATTCATGATTGATCTTGACTGCTATTGATTTGGTCAAGTTAAAACTAAAGTCCCTTCTGTTCACCAGGACCAGCTTAAAAGGTTTTGGAAGCCCTTTGTACCTTAGACCTTTATTTTCCTTGGTCACCTTCCGGTAAATGCCTCAGTGTTTATGCCATTTTCCCCAATTGTAAGACATTGCTCCCCTCCATCAAAAATCTGTTATTCCCACGTTAAGTCCTATCTCATATAACTGAACTACCCTGTCTAAATTCATAGAACTTAACCTGAAATCTGGTTCTCCATAAAGGTAGTTTCTAGTAGTTGTCTGGAGCATGCTATTCATTCTTTCAGATTATTTGTACCTGGAGTTTGAAAGGTGGTTTCAGCGAGCTGCTCATTACCTAAAACAAAGCAAGCCATTTATAAATTTGCTCCATTTGCCCTCATGACTTCTTTGACCCTGCTGCTTTAATCTGACTCCTCGCAGTTCCCCTTCATTGAAATCTTTAGTAAATTACTTATAAGTAGTGCTCAGTTTTTTGACTTACTAATATTCTTTGAGGATTATTGGTTGTAGTGTTATACTACTGAAGGCAGTCACAGCCTTACAAGTTGTGTCTCTAATGTATAATCATTGTAGATGTATAATACATAGCCATTTTGATATTTGCTAGGCCCTGATGCTGCAGAGCAGTTACGTGTAAGGGTATAGTCACCTTTTCCATTCACTTGTTCCACATCTCTCTAAATCTTTGTGCTTCCACCATCACCTCTGGCCACCACAGTATACACTTGTCAGGTGACTTCTAATTCATGAGATAGTAAAAGCCAAGGCCCCTAATTTTTAGATGCTGTATGTATAAAATAACCTGCACTTAACACCCTTCTGTTGCTTTGGGCTACGTATCCATTCTTTATGACTTTTTTACTATGCTCTGGAATTCTACCAACTCCTGCTTTTGTTTTAAGACCCTTTTTAAAAAAATAGTTTAAAGTTTACAGCACAGTTGAGGGAGATACAAGGGTTTCTCATAAGCCCTTAGCCCCCACACAAGCATAACCTCTCCGACTGTCAACATCCTTCACCCGGATGGTACTTTTTTTAAACCAAGGATTGATCTGCACTGATAAAGTCACCCTAAATCCATAGTTTACACTGATAAAGTCACCCTAAACCCATAGGTTCACTCTTGGTGTCACACATTCTGTAGGTTAGGCTAAAAGTACAATGATGTATATCCACTCAGTATTTTCACTGCCCTCCAAATCCTCCCTGCTCTGCTCACTCAGTTTTCCAACTCCCACCCCTGGTGACCGCTGGTTGTCTTACTGTCTCCATAATTTTGCCTTTTCCAAAATGTCACATCGTTGGAATCATACATTTTTTAGCTGCCTCAGATCAGCTTATTTCACTTAGTAATATGCATTTAAGATTCTGCCGTGGCTTGATACCTCCTTTTTAAACGCTGAATAATGTTCCATTGGATGTACCACAATTTATCTGCTTACCTACTGACATACACCTTGGTTGCTTCCAGGTTTGGCAATTACGGATAAAGCTGATGTAAACATTAGCATGCAGGTTTTTGTATGAACATAAGTTTTCAACACTATGTTGGGTAAAAAAGGAATGCAGTTGATGGATTGTATGGTAAGGTCTGTTCAGTTGCATTAAAAACTGCCAAACTGTCTTCCACAGTGGCTGTACCATTTTGCATTCCCATCAGCAGTGTATGAGAGTTTCTCTTGCTCTACATCCTTCCCTGCATTTGATATCAGTGTTCCAGATTTTGGCCATTCTACTAGATACATAGTGGTAATCTTTTACTTTGCATTTCCCTGAGCATCTTTTATGTATATATAAATCTTTGGTAAGGTGTCTGTTAAGGTCTTTGACCCATTTTTTCATTGGGTTGTTTACTTACTGTTGAGTTTTAAGAGTCCTTTGTAGAATTTGGATGTGCAGAGTCCTTTTATCAGGCCTTTTGCAAATACTTTCTCCCAGTCTTGTCTTCTAATTTTCTTGATATTGCCTGCGCAGAGCAACTCCTCTCTTAGTGGTTTCTAGATTATTCCTTCTAATGTTTCTTCAGCTTCTTTTCCTATTTCTCATGGTTTTAAATGACTCCTGTTTTCCCTCAAGTTGAAACCTGAATGATTGCAAGTGGCATAAGGGGTAGAAGTCAAGAATGACACTCAGGTTTTACTTCTGTATTTGATTCAGAAGACCTTTCATAATCTGACCCCTGCTTATCTTCCCAGCTTTATTTCTTGCCATTCCCCCTTGGTACTCAAGCTCTCACTTCCCTCTGCTGATATCTCTGTATCTCCTGTCCTTACCTCTTTGACTTCATTAATTTCTGCTTCCTCACACTTACCAAATTTTAGTTTAGAGATTGTTTCTCTTACAAGTCCCTGAGCCTTCATAATGACCTTCATATGTGCTGTCATTGCATCAGGTACTTAAAACCATTAATGTTGCCAGTTTGTACTAGAGTGTAACTTTGAAAGCAGTACTGTGTCTTTGTTGCATTTCCAAAACCTAGCATACTTCATGGTACTTAACATGCACTTAATTGCTGAATTCAACTGATTCGCCAATAGTGTGTTCATTGATTGCATCAAAACAGACTAGAGGTCGAGATAGACATGTGCCTTTATTTGAACATTGTGCAATTTAAATCTGATTAGTCATCCTGTTCTTTTGAGCAGGATCTTTAGAAAGTACTTATTGGTTGGCTAAAAATAGCCCTTTCCAACAGCAAAGATCCCTTGGACAGAGCTGTTCTGAAAAACAATGTAATTTGTGTTTTTTAAGGAAGATTAGAAGGATTTTTTGAAAAGTAACTTTTCCTATGGGGTGTCTGCCAGAAAAAGTTCTCAATTCCTACATAGTGAAAGATAAGCTCCAGTTTAGAATAGAAGTAGGCTAGACTAGGGATTGCAAACTGAAATGCCTATAAAAATCAGGTAATAGAAATGGGTGAAACAAGCCAACTGGAGTGTAGTAAACTCAGGACTTTTCTAAGCAAGGTTCATGTTGTGTAATGTTCAGTGAAGGTTGACAAACTTCATTCCAGAAAAGCTAGAAATCTTCTAAAATTTGGTAAAAATGTAGCTCTGTTAAAAAAAAAATGGTATGGACGAAACACACTAAAGGCCAATTCTGTGGATCACAGAACTGTGGCCAAGTGTGGATTTCTTGGATGGAGGCTGATGTTTGTGGGAATTTATCTAGTGGCTTTCCATAGCAGGAATCATGGATAGTCTCAGAAAGGAAGATTTAATAATGGACAAGAGACAAATAATTGTCAGCATAAGGGAGCATGATGCTGGGGGGAACAAGACTGGTGCAGTTAAACCAGTAATTGGCTACAATGATCCAGCTGCAGGTTGTAGGGAATAAGTACAGGAATTAGTGTTTAGCATGAAGATTTCAGTTCTAGAAAGATTTCTGGGCAATGCAGTACCCCAAGACAATTGAGATTACACAAGTAAAACTTCAGAATTATCAGTGAATATTTTGGGTGGGAGAAGACATATCTTGGAAATAGTTGTGGGTGACTAAGTTTCTTACTCTAGTGTTTGCAAGAGGTTATTCTACCTCTGGTTCATAGTGCCTGGCATGTAGTGGGCAATACGTGTTTGTTATATTGAGTAGGTTCATCTCTATGATGTTATCCTCAAATCAAAAAAAGCTGTGATAACTGTCAGGGTCAGGGTATTGACAAAACATACTTGAGTCTTCTTTCTCAATCAGCAAATAGTGGTGAGACAAAAAGACAAATTTAACTTAGTAGTTCATAATTACTAAGAGCACATAATCTTATCCCAGGAAATTTGTACAAAGTTGTACAAGGTTGTAGGGAATAAGTACAGGAATTAGTGTTCAGCATCAGGATTTCAGTTTCTAGAAGGATTTCTGGGCAATGCAATACCCCAAGACAATTGAGATTACACAAATAAAACTTCAGAAATATCTGAATATTTTGGGTGGCGAATATCAGGGAATATTTTGTACAAAGTACAACTTTGTACAAAGGTTCATACTGTACCCTTTCTAGAAAGTATATATTTTAAAGTATTGCATATTATTTTTAAAAATCTAATATGGATCAAATTTTAAAACAATAGCTGCCTGGCCCCACCCCCAGTCACAACCCCAAGTAAGAACTACTTTTAATATTTCTCTTGGCTTCCCCTCAGGTACTTAACCTTCTGTGATTGACATAAGTACTGTCATCTATTGATTTCTACTATCTTAGGTAAGGAGTGAGCTCACTTGTTATATCTCACCATACCTTCCCCCTTTATGTAATTATGTCACTTTTTGTTCCACTATTTGTTACCTCTAACATATCTTTATTCCTTGTTCCATCAATTAAAGACAATCTCACCTCCTGGCGTAGTATTTTAAAGGTGTCATCATCCTTTCATACTCTTCTTTCCACCTTTCACTTTCTACTTTGGACAGTTAATCTCTGTCTCTTGTTTAGCCTGCTTTTATTATATCCTTTATTCCTCTTGATTTTTAAACAGTAGTGTAAGAAAAATTCGTCATGTAGTGTTACAGAAGTTTGCAGTTCCTCGATGCTTTCTGATTGTGTGTGTGTGTATACAGAATATTTAAAGCATTTAATTGACGAGAAAAAATGTAATCCAAATGGAAGAGTGGACAGAGGGTACCAACTGGCAATTCACAGAACATTAGAATAGCCAATAAATATGAAAGGATAATTTCACTGATAAAAAGGAAGTGCAAATTAAAACAAGTAGAATACTATTTAAAAGCTTATTGCTTTGGCAAAAATGAAAGTCTGATGTTAAAAATTGTTGGCAAAGATGTAAAACAACATATACACTGCTAATGGGAATGTATTTTTGCTGGCATACATAACTCTTTTAACAAAACCCAACTATAACATCATTTAACAAAGTGCAGTTTTTCTCTTGTAACAGCCCAAGCATAGGGCTGGTACGTGTTTGTGACACAGGTTCCTTTTAATTTGTTGATCTGTCACCTTTAATAGGCACCGTTGTTCACAATAGCTACTCTAGGTACTGCCATTATATCCACCTACCAACGAACAAAAAGACGAGGGTTCATCTTGTTGTTTTAAGGCTCAAGTGGATCAGTTACCTCTGCTTGTGACATTGGCCAGAACTTAGATACATGGCCACAGATGATTACAAGAAATCATGAGAACTGGTATTATATATTATAGTTGGCTATGCACCCATTTAAAATTTGGAAGATTTGTTATTAATGAAAAGGGCAAATTAATATTTTGGACTTATTAGCAGGTGTTGCCATGTGCAGTAAACTAGTTCAAGAGCACTTTGGAGAGCAATTTGGCAAGGTTCAGTAAAGTTGGAGATGTACATGTCCTTACACTCACCGTTTCCACTTCTAGATATGTATCTTAGAGAAACCAGACATACAAGGAGAGGTAGGTACAGAAACCTTACAGTGGTATTATTTGTAATTGAAAAAGTGGAAACAACCAAATGTTCATCAGTAGAGGAATGAATACCTTAAATATGTATAGATAAATGTAGAAAAATACAGCAGTTAAAATGAACTAGATAGAGGTATGTATTAACATGGGTAAGTCTGTAACATTGTGGGATAAAAGCAAAATGCATTATAGCTTGAACTTGATCTTCAGTTCCGAATGCACTGTGCTTTTCCGCCACCCATACTCCTTGTCCTTCATATTCTTTTTCTGTAAACCAGATCCTATCCATACACAAAAATAACACTCGCTTCACAAAGCCATTCATTTGGAAGAAATTTGTCTTTCTGAATGTCCTTAATTATTGTTCACAGTTGAGCTTATATGATAATTACACGTTTACGTTTTAGCTCCCTTACTAGAGGCAGTAGTGCATAATGCTTAGGATTTGGGGTTCTGGAACAGTTTGGGATTGTAAACTCAGTGCCATATCGTAGTTATTTGATACATCATAGTTGTATGAAGGTACGAAGAAAGGGCAAGTTATTCAACCTCCAGGTCAGTTTTCTCATATTTAAAATGGGATTAAGTGAGCTACTTAATGTAAAACAACACAAGATGTGGCACACAGCATGCAATTTAAGTGTTTGTTAACATTGTTCTTAATTCATGAAGCTCCTTGAGAGCCAGATCTAGTGTTGATAGAGTGTTTGGGTACATAGTGTGGGCTCAGTAGATATTTGGTGAATGAACAATAAAATTAATACTTAAGGTATGTAATCTTCCCCAAATACTTAAAAATTGGTTTATAAGAGGCCCCAGGTAAATATTTAATATGATACTGCTGGTACCTTATCAGGTAATAACTCACCTTGCTGGCAGCCATCCTAACTACCTAATAACTTGCCCATAGTTCTTAACCACGCAGAACCCAGGACCTTGGGATTATTCTAATTAGGCATTTCTGGTCCAGACACAGCCTTTGTGAAGCCACCCCATGAAAATTTTATCCTTTGGAGTTGTTGGAACTTTTATTTAAATTTAAAAGTTGAGATTGTTATACATGGATTTTTGTAATTTAGTGATAAATCTCTTAGTTTTACTTGACCAAGAGGTTTGGATCCAAAGTAGATTTCTTTTGCTGTTTTTTGAAAAAGTAGATAGTTGGTATCTTGAGTCTAGGATGTAGTCTAATACAGGAAAAAAATGAACTTACATATATTAATATAAATAATGCCTTGAATTTATATTCATATCTCTGTATATAAATTGCTGCTTTCTTGAGTTAGGTTTCTCTAATTTGCTGTTTGTGAATTAATGTCCACTTTTAATACTAAAAAATAAAACTAGAGCATAACACTAAAGTTTAATGGCATGGGCCTTCATCTGTATTGGTGATAGGGTCTAATGCTCTGAATGTATGGATTTACATGTATGACTCCCTATCGGACCTGTGTCCCTAATCTCCACTGCTGCAGCCACTCAGTCTCAACCACAGGCGAAGCTAAAGCTAAGACCCTGGGCTGGCATCCTCCTTGCCCTTAGCTGTTGAACTCATTCTGACTTGAGTGTGGTTTTAGTATCTGAGCCCATGACTTATTTCCAGTTTCTCTGCCATCTTCCAGATTTCAGACTGACCCATGGTAGCAAGTTCAAGATGATGCCCCATCTGCTGCCAGATCTGTCTTGATTCTTCATGAACTACTAAACTGCCTCAGTTTCCATGTATGATAAAGGACAGATCAGACCAGACACAGATTGAAGCAAACTAAAGTTGATACTTGTGCACCACCCCCTCCACATTGGACTGTCCCCATTGCAGACCAGCTGCCGTTTCATAAGACTTTTCTAACAAATACTGCATGACTGATCATTTCTCACAAGATCTTTAGATGTGACTGAATATTTGACCTCTCCCCTTCTGGTTCCACTGAATCCATAGAACATTTTAGGGTACTGGCAAACAGGTAGTTGAAATGTGAAGTCTTTTCCAGTTCCCTCTATCAGAGTTTGGCTCTTTCTTTTTGTATACATAGCTCCATATTTATTTGCCTGTTACAGTAAATATGTAGTAAAGAGAGTAAATGTTTAAAAAAAGATTTTAAGCTTGATTTTTTTTCTGATTACAAAATACATTCTCATTTTTTAAGATGTAGAAATAAGGTGTGACTTACGATTGAGTTAGTGAAGTGCATGCTTCAACACAATTCCTCTGCCTCAAACACCTAGCAGTAACATAAAGAAAAGACAGATATGTTTAAAATGGGAGAGAGCCCTAGTGGGGAGTGAGGCTCACCATAGGACTCCGGCTTTGGCTCTAGAACCTGGGTGGCTGTTGGTAGAACAGACCTTGAGAGCTCCATGACCAAGGTAGACAAGCTAATAATAGTGATTGAAGCCAGGGCTTGGAAAGAAAGCATGTCAGATCGTGAAAGCAGGCTGATAAAATTGTTGACTCACTGCCTGGAACTGTTTTGTAAAAAAACTGGGCCCAATGCGAGTGAATGAGAAAAAAAACGTTTTTTTGCATTTTGTTTTTTAATGGCTCAATGACTGGATCTGTGAGGTAATATCAGAACAGTAAGCTCAAAACACTACTTAGGACCTAGTTCTTAATTGAAGGCTGTGGAGGAACAATTGAAGACAACTGTAGCCTTCCAGATAGAGTAGGGTAAGAAAAAAGGGAGAGATTTTTAAAAAGCAGAGAGAAGCTTAACCTTAAGTAAAACCTTTCAAAGCTATTGAGAAACCTAATTCTAAGGACAGCCAAAAACGATCATCATGGATGATGCTGTTGATGATCAACATGATTTACGCCAGTTGAAAGTGATTTATAGGACAATATGATATACGCTCAAAGAGGTAAAGAATAACATCCATTTAAAAGTTTTGAACGAAAACAGGCAACAATAAATGCTTAAAAAACATCCTAACAAATTTTGAATATGGAAAATGTGATTATTGAAATAAGATGCTCTAACATGGACATGTTGGAAGGATAGTAAGCGAATTGGAAGATATTAAAGAATTTTCCTGAGGTGTAGTGGAGTGGATAGATAAGAATTATGAAGTGTTAGAGAATTAATTTAAAGACTCCACCATGTATCTAATGGGGGTTCTACAGCAGTGTGCCTGAGCCTCAACACTTTTGACATTTTGGGCCCAATAATTCTTTGTTGTGGGGTTCTGCCTTGTGTATCATAGGATGGTTAGCAGCCTCTCTGCTAGCTTTCCCCTATATGCGAGGAGCACACCAGCCCCCCAGTTGTGACAACCAGAAGTGTCTCCAGACACTGCAAGAATTGTGCCTGGTTGAGAACCACAGTTCTAGAGAAATAGAGTAGAGGGAATGGCAGATAAGTAGTATTTGAGAAAACAACCACTGAAAAACTAGATTCCACAAAATGCAAGAATTTTCAGAGGAGGTGTTCATCCTGAGGACCAGGCAGGATAAAAGTTAAGACATGACTCTAATGCAGACCCTCACTTAAAAATTTTAAAGATTCAAAAAAAAATTTTTAAGATTCACTTCTGCAAAAAGTGAACCAAAGGGAAGGTGAAAATGTCAAGAAGCAAAAGTAGTTTCTGTAATGGGAAAGGTGGTGGCTTAAAAAAATAATCTGAACATAGAAACTGATTTAACAGGTCAGTACAAACCACCTATTGACTCAACACTTGTGTATGTGATAAAAAAGGCTGAAATAAAAATTTAAGCCAACAGCCCTGAAATGTGTTGGTCTCAGATCTCCTTCTACTCTTAAAAATTATTGAAGGCCCAAAGAGCTCTTGTTATGTGGGTTATATCAATATTTACCACATTAGAAATTAAAGCTAACATTTGAAAATATTTCATTTACAAATTATAAACCCAGTACAAGTTAATATTTTTAGGGAAAATAACTTTTAAGACAAAAAAATGGCATTTATTTGGACATTTCTGCAAATCTAATGTTTGGCTTAATAGATGATTCTTGTATATGAGTCATTCATTTTAATATATATATATATGAATCATATAAATACTGATTTCTGACTTGAAATACATGGAGAAAATTCAGCTTTACACAGAAATGTAGTTGGAGAAGGAAGTATTTTAATAGCCTTTTTGCTTGAAAGCTTAAATTTTTTGTTGTTGGAACAAACACTAAGTTGTTTTCCTTAAAATAACAGGCTCACTTCATTTTTGAGGAAATGTCTGTCAACATACCCATGTCTGTAGAACCATGGTTTGTCTACTAGTTGTTTCTTCAAGTAAAAATACTGTGCTGTGAAAAAAGTGGCCAGTTAAGCTCAGATCAGTCACACAAGTGCTTTTCCATGAACCGACTGTCATAACTGCGTGCGGCTGAAGTGCTTTACCATGCTTCCCACATCGTCACTCACAATTTTAAAAAGGCATGTATTCTTGGGTCAAAATAAAATTAACAATTCTTACTGCCTCATCAAGGACTTTTTTAAGCATAACTGGCTCCCCACCCCCACCTCCTGTGAGAGCATAACAATGAAAACAAGGGCTGTTGTAACAGTTTGGTACCACTGCCTTGATTCATGTGAAGGGACCAGCTGTTTTCTCATCACTGCTTTTGAGTCATCAATGCAAATGTCATCAGAATGGAAAAAAAGCATCTGGATACTATAAAAATAACTTTAACCTTGCAGATTCTTTAAAGGGTCTTGGGAAACACACTCTGAGAACTGCTGTTCTAAATAGTAATAACGAGAGGATTTGTCCAATGATGTGCTAAGATCCTCTTTGTCTCCCAGGAGGAAGACAAACAGCTGCAGAACATTTAGAATACTTGTAGAGTTAAGTGTGTCCTTTAAAAACTAGTTAACTACTGGGGGGGGAAAAAAAGTCATAGAGGTTCCAAACAAACAACTATAAAGGGAAATATAGAAATTATCAATTCAGTAGAAGGCAAGAAAAAATCAAAAAGGGTAACAAATACACAGAAAACACTATATGAGGAAGTAAGTCCAGCTAAGTAGTCGCAATAAATGTGAAGTGATTTAACTCCTCTGTAAATATTAGTTTGTCATACTGGATTTTTATGAATCCATCTATAAGCTGCTTAAAAGCTAAAACCCAATTTTGGAAGATGTTGAAAATGAAGGAGAAAATTCAGGCAAGTAGTAACTAAAAGTTTGTACAGCATTATTGGACAAAATGATATTTAAGGACATTACCAGTAAAAAATGATCTAAGAAGATAATAAACTGCATCTTCCAATGTACTCATTGACAATTGCAAGGAAAAATTGACAGATTGCCTTGTCATGGTTGAAAAGTTTGATGTAGCTCTATCAGAAATTGGTATAGAATGTTAAAGAAAAAGAAACAGCTTACAAAAAAACAAAAGCATACTTATACACATTACAATTACTACATGCAACAGAGGAAACTATAATAGCAACCAACTCATTCTATGATTCTCGTTGCAAGATTACAACCTTAATATAAGGATGAACAAGGCACTTCAAGAAAGAAAACGAAATTAATTCCATGATGATGCCGGGGTTCTTGTTGACAAAGCCAAAGAATGAGCTTCACAAACACTCAAGGTAGGAGAGCAAGGTACAGGCTTTCATTTAGAGATAAAGTGAAAGGACAGAGCTCCCGGCTCACGTCAGGAGGGGACAAGAGAGTCCGGGGTGGTGCAGTGGTGCGTTGTCTAGGGGTTTTATAGGCAGATGAGGATTTTTCATGAACATGAAAAAGAAGGCTTAGGGGTGTGGACTTGTTAAGTGGTGTCTGAATATTCAGAATTAACAAGGATTATTTCCTGCCCTGATTTCTCTCTGGGATACCAGAGTCTTGGTCTAGGAGCATATCCAAAGGTGGCCTGCCCAGTCCCCAAGGTGGGCTGAGGTATTGTCTGTTTGCTAAAGAGTAAGTTAAGAATCTTGCTTCTTAACCTTCCTAGGTGTTAAAATGCAGTCTTATCTTTAAGGTGGAATCCTTCCTGCCTTTTACTATGTTGTTTACAGCTGGGTCTGCATGCTAAATTAGTTGCCCAGTTTGCAAAACCACCTCCATCAGATCTGAAAGAGGAAAAACAGCACATAGGCCTGGGCCTTTTAGCATGCTAAAGTGAATCTTACACATGATTACAAATGATTAGCGTAATAAAAACATGTGCTACTCTTCTTTATCTGGGGAATATTAACTGATCTCACTGAAGAATGACCCTAGAGCTTAATGTTTAACACAGAGTTTTGGTAGGGGGTTTCCTTGCATGTAGTTACATTGCTGTGACTGCAAATAATCCTGCCTTGTTTTTTCCAGAGGCCCTCACCCTATTCTGTCTAAGCCCATGGTCCCTGTCTCAATGAGTATAAGTTAGAAACAAGATTCTAGCAAGTTTAATAGTGTGCTAAAATAATACATAATGCACAAAGAGGATTTATTCTGGAAATACAAGAATTTAAAAGTTCTTTTAAAACATGTCATATTTATTACTCCTTTGCTCAAAATTCTCCAGTGGCAAGATAAAGTTCTGCCCTGAAGGCCTTTGTACCTGTGGTTTCTTCAGCCTAGCATGGGCTTTCTTAGATCTTTCCTCACGTGTCACCTCAATGAGCCTTTCCTTGACTATTCTACTTAAGTTTTATTTTCTAGCTAGCACTTCTCATCCTCCTGAGTGCTTACCACAACGTGTTGTACTGTATTTCCTTTTCTAGTTTATTATCTGTCTCCCCAGCTAGAATTTAAGCTTGACGAGGACAAGGTGTCGTATCCAAGAAATCATTTACATACCCACTGTCATATCCAAAGCACTTTTTGCACACTTTACTTCATTTATGTCCCAAAGATAGTAAAGGAGGTTTATTTCAGTTCAGCGATCATTTATAGATTGGATTGTATACTAGATCTTGGGGAACCAAAGATAAGACAAGGACCCTGACCTCAGTAATATTGGCAGGTAACGGATATAGAACCAGAAATGTAAATGTGAAAACAGTTAGGGGAGCACAGATTGGGATGTGGTAATGATAGACAATGTGATTCATATATACATATATTAAAGTGAACATAAGATTCATATTTAAGAATCCAGTGTGTCTTCTAGTAAGCCAAACATTAAAGGTTTGCAGAAATGTACAAATAATGTCACTCATTAACTTGTCTTAGGAAACAGTTATTTTCCCTAAAAATGTTAACTAGTACTGGGCTTAAAACTTTGTATTTTAGCAATGCTTTAGATAATGCTTTGGAGGTTTGTATTGTTATTTTTAGGTCTGAAAAAAGATGAAGAGAAATAAAATAATGACAAATCTAGGGATTGAAGTACATGAAACAAATCAAGCATTAACACAAAAGCCCTTGAAATAAAGAACAGAAAATCTGTGATTTTTGTCATTATTAGTTCCACAGGGGTATTAAAGTGATCAGGTATCAGTAACAAGGGGGAATGGATTTTTAAGTTTTGAGAAGTAGGGGAGCCATTGCTTTAGGGTATGTCTTGTAGCTACTCAGAAAATTTTGCTTTTTCTTCAGTTGGGCATCAATGATGAATAAATACTCCATTCATATTAATTACCCTGAATGCTTCCACAACACACAGGCATTATTAATTACACTGATACAAATCTATATACCAAAGAAAGTGTACAAATTTGCAGATTCCTTTGTGCGTTGTGTAAATTCCTTACCTCACCTGAAAGTGACCCTGTAAACACTAGACCAAAAGCTTTGTTAGGAGCTGGTTTTCTTTTGGAATGGGATCCTCTCCTTTTGATAATTTATTCTAACAGAAGACCTCTTCTCAGTACAATAGAATTATTTTGAGCAATGCTACCAGCAAACCAGAGAAAGCTAGCACTCAGGGCCATTCTAGGGCTCGCTGTCTCCTTCCCAAGGCCAAGTCCAGCTTTTCCACCAGAGGACTGGCCTCTGGATGGCGACTTGGAATACCTGGTAGGAGGCATGTATTAATGTTGCCTAGTCATCTTTTCTGGTTGCTTTTGTGTTTTGATGCAGATTTTATCAGTGACTAACCATGAAGTCAGAAGAACTGAATGCAAGTCCTGATGTTTTCTGAGAACAGGCCTCTGTTATATAGGTCTTATTACTAGGCAAAGACAGTGGTAAAATACAGGCTGATCAGAAGCATTATGCATAATGAAGCCTTGCAACTCTGTGTATATCAGTGTGTGTGTCTGTGGTGTATGTGTGTGCATGTGTGCAGATTATGAGTTATTAAAGATGACTAACACTGATTGAAGCAGTAACCTCTAATCTATAAAAGAAAACGAGTTTGAAAGACCCTCCCTGAGATACGTGAGACCCTGACAAGACTTCACGGGTCTGACGATATGGTGGTACTTCTATGTTGCCATATTGAGGACATGTTCATCAGGTCCTGGAAGCAAAGGCAGGGAAGAGGCCCCTGGAATTAACTAGCTTGCACCAGACGCTCAGGTAAAGGTAGGAAAATTATTTGGCTGAGAAAATTCTCAAAAGGAGGAGTGAACTACTCTTGAGATGAATCCCGATAATGGAAAGGTCAGGCAAAATTTTCCCTGGAAAAAAAGGAATCAAGGAGAAATGGAGACTTCCTGGAAGATAAAGCTGCTAGATGCCTGCCAAGAACATAGGCCTTGAATGGAGACATCCGAATGGCTCTGTTGAAGTTGTCCTCAGGTGAGCTAAGTTAACATCTTCTCATCCTGCTTGATCTTTGTAGAATTCCCTGCTCTACATTGACTCACAACTTCCTAATTGTGAGTTCTTGGCAGGTGCCTTAGCTTCTCTAAGCTAGCTTCAAGTTTTCTCCTCTCTAAAACGCAGACCTGTATCACCCGCTATAAAGTTGTTTTAAGGATGAAGTGAAGTTACATGTGTGAAAGTTTCACTGTCAGTTACTTGATAAGCACCCCTGCTCTAAGGAGCTCCTAAGATCGAGAGGCAGACCATGTCACTTAATAATCTGTAGCTACCTAACACTAGCGCTTCTAATCCTGTTCTAACTTATGGTCCTTATTAATCATTTCTCTTCTACCTAGTGGAAGAACACCAAACAGAGCCAGTCGTAGACACGATGAAGCCCTTTGTAAGTGATTGTAATGCTGTAAATGACCCAGTCCTTGCACAGGATGGGTTTCCAAATGAGCCCCTAGTATAGAGTATAATTTCAGAGGCCTGAGAAAAGCCTGAATACTCCTCACAAAGATATGGAAGTGTAAACCACCAGTTCCTTCTTTTATTTTTTAAACAACATTATTTAGATACAACATACTATACAATGCATCCATTTAAAGTGTAAAATTCAGTGGCTTTTAGTATATTTACAGAGTTGTTCAACTATCACCACAGTCAGTTTTAGATTATTTTCATCATTCTTAAACCCTGTATCCATTGGCAGTCCCTCCCCACTTCCCTCCAATGCCCCCAGCCCTAGGCAACAATCTACTTTCTTTTTTAATACATTTGCCTACTCTGCACATTCATAGAAATGGAATCATACAATATGGGGCCTTTTGTGACTGGCTTCTTTCATTTAGTGTAATGTTTTCAAGGTTCATCCACATTGTAGCACAGATCAGTACTTCATTTTTATGGCTGAAATATTCCATTGTATGAACAGACCACGTTTTATTTATCCATTCACCAATTGTTGGTCCTTTGGACCAGTTCCTTCTGAATTCTCTCTTGCATGGTCTTCACAGAGAAGAAACCCACAGAAGAGAACTTGACTGCACTGTAACTCCATGGCGAAAGCCCTGATGGTGTTTCCTATGTGTGCATGACTTAATCCACCGCATTACCTGAACCCAAATATGAAGATTCGAATGATAGAACCAATGCTCCTCAACTCTTCTAGTGTATTTAATGGTACTATTGAACTATTTACTCATCTTGGTGGCTCCTAATTTCGGATTAATCACCTTTTGAATTTTTTTTTTACAGTTATAACAAAAATACAGGGACAGGGTTGAAATTGGGAAAGGCAGATAAGCAAAAATCACCTGTCATCCCAACACTCAAGGACAACTAACTTTAACATGCTTTTAAGAATGAATTTATTTGTGGAAATGGTACATCAAAAATTCTGAAAAATGTAAAAAATTAGTAAATCACTTTAAATCGCACCACCCAGAAATAACTATTTTAATATTAAGTTAAAAGCATTCCCAACATCTTTCCCCTTAATTACATATATATAGAGAGAGAAGGAAAGATGGATGGATGAACAGATAGAAAAAAGTATATAAATGAAACATCATACATGATTCTTAACAAAATATTTTACTTTAATTTTATGGAAGAGTTTCTGGTTCCAGGTGGTGAATTAAGCACATCCTGCAGTTTCAATCCTTTCCCCCAAACTCTAGAAATTATAGGAAAAATTAATGTTTTCATAGATGTGCTCTAAAACAAGATGAAGTATAAGAGATTGTGAGAAATTCCTGACTAAAATTAGGTGGGATAGAACTGAAGAGGGTAATAACAGTCTAGTGTGCATGTGGGAATCCAGCGTTTGGAATTGCCACAGGAAGTGGGGGCTCCATTCTCAGATGGGAGTTGCTGCAAGCTGGGAGCAGGAAAAAGCCTTGCAATGGGAGCTAGGTAGTACAGCCATCGCCTCTAGACCTGTTCTCCCTGTAATACACTCCATCCTCCCTTCTGTAAGCCATCCAACCGCAACCAGTCTCTCCAGATAGGAGCAGTATCTCAAAGCTAAGGCAATGTCTCAAGTGGCTGGCAACATCAGGGAGAAATGAGTACTGAAGCCCAGAAAACTAGCTGCTGAGGATACCATTCCTCACAGCATATTCTACCCATTTTTCCGTGTTACTGAAAACCACCTGCAGCAGAAGCTCCTAAAGCAAATTCACACCTCCCTCAACCACACTCCTAACTCCAAGGTCAGCTGCCCAAGTGGAGAAAGTGCCATTCTAGTAGGGATTTCAGTGGGAAAAAAAAAAACGACTTATAGTAAAGAATCCCCAGATACTTGAGTAGCAGCTTGAAATAGGGTTAAAAAAACAGAAGAAATTCACTGGAGGAAATGTAGCTAAGAGAATTGGAGCAAACCTTTAGAATAAGCATATCAGAGAGATGGCAAGGATATTGCATCCAGGCAACAAGAACAGGAATTATAAAAATGAACTAAATTGGAGATGTTGACAATGAAAAACATGATTTTTAATGGATTGATTGACAGTGAATACGCTGAAGAGTGAATAGTGAGCTGGAAGATTGGGTGGAGAAATGCAGAGTGCAGTAGGGAAAGAGAATACAAGAATGAATGACATGGAGGTAGATGAAGCGGTGCTAACATCAGTTTAATAGGAGTAATAGAAGAAAGTGGAAAAAATGGGGGAGAGATGGCAATGTGCTTTGTTACTCCTACAGCTACCGTTCTCTGGCTGTTTCCTGACAGCCAGGCTCTCCCATCACTGACACTGAAAATTCCCACAGATGGCTTTTCCAGCCACCTTGCAGCTGGGGGCATGGATGTGTGACCCAGTCCTGGTCAACGGGACCCGACAGGAGTTGTGCTAGGAGATTTCCATGAAAGATATTTCCCCAGGATACCAAGATTTTCTCAAGGAACACCTGCTTTCCTGTGTTTGAGTGCAGTTGTATGGATAACTGGAGCTGCAGTGGCCATCCTGCAACCCCGGGGTGAGAGGGGGGTGGGCAAAAGCAATGCTGAGAAGGACTGAACAGAAAGATGGTCCTTGAGTCCTTACATGTTAGATATCAATCCCCTATTAACTTGGTTTATGTGGTGACTTTTATGGATGGAAATAATTTTTATGTAATCCAATTCTTGTTTTCCTGTACAGTTTGTGCTTTTGAAGCTTTGTGGGTCACAGAGTTCATTCTACATTTCATCCCTGTAGTTTTACTTTCACAGTTGGTTCCTTAACTCCTCTGGAGTTTGCCCTTATAGGTGATGTCAGCTGGCAATCCAGCTTTGTTTTTCCCCATATAGTGAACCAGTTTTCCCAACTTCACCTAATAAATGATTTCTTCTTTCCCCATTGATTTGTGATGTCTCCATTATTGTACATCAGGTATCCATTGTAACTGGGTCCTTCTTAGAGTTCTCTACTTTGTTCCATTTGTCTAGCAAATACCTTATTATGACCTTGCAATATGGCTTAATATCTGGTAGAGCAAGCCTCCTTTTCCCAATTTATTCTTCTGAAAGGAAAACAGGTGTTGCAACTAGGAATTCTATTCCTGCCAAACCACCACTCAAATTTGGAAAAGACAAAATTCATATGGAACAACAAAAGACCCTGAATAGCCAAAACTATCCTGAGAAGGAAGAATAAAGCAGAGGGAATTATGCTCCCTGACTTCAAGCTCTACTACAAAGCCACAGTAATCAAGACAAGAACAGACCCATAGACCAGTGGAACAGAATAGAGAACCCAGATATAAACCCAAGCATGTATGGTCAATTAGTGTATGATAAAGGAGGCATGGATATACAATGGGGAAATGACAGCCTCTTCAACAGCTGGTGTTGGTAAAACTGGACAGCTACATGTAAGAGAATGAAACTGGATTCTGTCTAACCCCATACACAAAAGTAAACTCAAAACGGATCAAAGACCTCAATGTAAGTCATGAAAACAAAACTCTTAGAAAAAAAACATAAGCAAAAATCTCTTGGACATAAACATGAGCAACTTCTTCATGAACATTATCTCCCTGGGCAAGGGAAACAAAAGCAAAAGTGAACAAGTGGGACTATATCAAACTACAAAGCTTCTGTACAGCAAAGGACACCATCTGTAGAACAAAAAGATATCCTACAGTATGGGAGAATATATTCGTAAATAACATATCCGATAAGAGGTTGACATCCAAAATATATGAAGAGCTCACGCACCTTGACAAACAAAAGGCAAATAAGCCAATTAAAAAATGGGCAGAGGAGCTGAACAGAAATTTCCCCAAAGAAGAAATTCAGATGGCCAACAGACACACGAAAAGATACTCCATATCGCTAATCATCAGAGAAATGCAAATTAAAACCACAATGAGATCACCTCACACCAGTTAGGATGGTCAACATCCAAAAGACAAACAACAACAAATGTTGGTGAGGATGTGGAGAAAGGGGAACCCTACTACACTGCTGGTGGGAATGTAAACTAGTTCAACCATTGTGGAAAGCAGTATGGAGGTTCCTCAAAATACTCAAAATAGAAATACCATTGGACTCAGGAATCCCACTCCTAGGAATTTGCCCTAAGAATGCAGCAGCCCAGTTTGAAAAAGACAGATGCACCCCTATGTTTATTGCAACACTATTTACAATAGCCAAGAAATGGAAGCAACCTAAGTGTCCATCAGTAGATGAATGGATAAAGGAGATGTGGTACATATACACAATGGAATATTATTCGGCCATAAGAAGAAAACAAATCCTACCATTTGCAACAACATGGATGGAGCTAGAGGGTATTATGCTCAGTGAAATACACCAGGCAGAGAAAGACAAGTATCAATGATTTCACTCATCTGTGGAGTATAAGAACAAAGGAAAAACCGAAGGAACAAAACAGCAGCAGACTCACAGAACCCAAGAATGGACTAACAGTTACCAAAAGGAAAGGGACTGGAGAGGATGGGTGGGAAGGGAGGGATAAGGGGGAAAGGGGCATTACGATTAGCATACGTAATGCAGCAGCAGGGGACACGGGAAAGGCAGTATTTATAGAGAAGACAAGTAATGATTTTATAGCATCTTACTACGCTGATGGACAGTGACAGTAGTGGGGTATGTGGGGGGGGGACTTGATAATAGGGGGTCTAGTAACCATAATGTTCAAGTGATTGTACATTAACAATACCAAAATAAAATAAATTTGGAAAAGAAATCTGTAAAAAGGCACACGAGAAGCTTAGAAAATTTGCCACCTGTAGACTTACTCCAAAATAACTATTTTTAGCTATTTTAGTTAGATTTTTCTAGGGACTCAAATATGTGTTTTATGAGCCTTGGAGTTAACTGAAACATTAGTAGGTGAAGGGATTTTATTTCACTTATTAAAATGAGAGATTTGACATAAAATAATTTGATACCTAAAGGAGATATTATCTCTGTCAAGAAGCACAACAAGGAGGGCAATAACTGAAGATAGAGCATGTCAAATTTAACTTGAAACATTGACTCTGCTTGATCAAGACTCTAGCTGGCTGGCTTGTAACTGTTTGTATCGTCACTTTTCCTATTGGCATAGAGAATGGCAAGTCATGTTATAGCTCCTATATAAACAAAGTATTTTTAGGTTCACAAGATTGCTCTCTCCAACAAGAGTGTGATATTTTTTTCATGTCACATTTCTCTAAGACAGAACTATACTTTCCAATTTCACAAATAATTTCTTCAAAATGCTGAAAGGAAAATAAACGTTGCAACTAGGAATTCTATTCCCACCAAACCACCACTCAAATTTGGAAAGAAATATAGAGGCACACAAGAAGCTTAGAAAATTTGCCACCACCCATAGGCTTACTCCGAAATAACAATTTTTAGTTATTTTAGTTATATTTTTCTAGGGACAGGAGCCAGGTTCAGTTTAATCCAGAAATGAAACATCTGCCTCACCCTAAAAGTGTTCCAATCTAGGAGCGCACAGAGGATACACTTACAGAGTATGTCATCTTTTAGTTGGTTTCTTTGTTAGAAAATGTGCTTTGCAGGAAGAAAGAAGGAGGAAACAATGGGATACAAGAAGAAACAATGAGAAATAAATCAGTGGAACTTACTGTCTAAATGTTAATTGGATTAAAGAGTTTTATAGTAGTTACGAATTAAAATTCCAGTCATAGAAACATGGTAGGTATGTTATATTGGAGCAGGTGAACACTCAGCAGACAGAGATAAAAACATGCTAAGGCTCTTGAGATCCTGTCTGTTTGAGGGGAGGATATAGATATTGATTAACTCTAGATATTAGAAAAAAAGTTATGTGTGTAACAATTTAAAGGTCATCATTAGAAGATTAGAAGTTGAGTAGAAAAAAATAGAGTAAAGAAACTTGATCAGTCCAGTAGAAGGCAGGAAAGTGGCAATGGGGAGATAAAAAAGAGAAAATATACTAAGTGAAAAAAATAAAATGGTCAAAATAAGTAAAAATATAGATTAGCATAAAAGAAAATGGATTAAATACACAATTTTTAAAAAGCTTGCCTTGGATTCAAATCACACACACATATCCAAATCCAGCTATATATTATTTATAGGGGACATATATTAAACAACATAGAACCTATATATTAAACAGAAAAAGATATACCAGGCTACTAGTAATCAAAAGACACCTGGAGTAGCAATTTAATAATAGTCAAAATGTGATGTGAAAAAAAAAGGAGATTTAATTTTTATAAAACAAAGAATCCATCTAAAAGATTTAACAATCATATTGTTGGGACTCATAGTCCCAACACTATGAGTATTAGGTGGATACAAAATAACAAGGTACTATTTCACTTAGATTGCCAAAAATGTCAAGTAGTGAGGATATGGAGAAAATGGTATTCTGTCATGCCACTTGTGAGAGGGTTAGGTATGTTGATAGATGGTCAGGTTGAAAGAGAAATTTTGCAGTATTTAATAAAACTAAAATGAGCCATTTTTATAATCCAATTATTATACTTCTAGGTATACTGAGAAACTTTCACAGGTGTCAAGGATGTTCACGGGAGCATTGTAACAGTAAAAAACAAATTGAAGGGTAACAACCTAAGTGTTCATTAATAGTGGAATGGATGAGTAAATGTGGAATAGTCATACAGTGGAATTTGTACAGTTAATAGGCACAAACTGCTCCATAGGCAGTTTATTTAACAATACAGAAAGAAAAAAGCAAGATGCAGAACAATGTATGCTACCATTATTAAATTAAAAATGTGCCTACAAAGTAATACTACATATTAGTTACTGATATCTACCTACTTACCTTCTACCTCTATGTCTATTTATCCATCATCTATCTGTCTATCTGTTTAAACCAAATGGAAAAGTTTTTGCTCTGCATGAGACAGATGGGACTGGGAATAGTGGCTTAAAGGGGACATAAGCCTTTTCTTTTTAATGTTTTATTTCCTAAGAAGATGAATCAAATTTGTGACATTTGGAATTATTAATTCTGAGTGGTAGGAATGTAGGTGTTTGTTTTACAATTCATACTACTTTTCTCTATTTTTTTCTTAGAAATTAACAACAAAAGAGGAAATTGAAGTAAAATTGAAGAAATAATTGAACTACACTAAATATTTCTTCATTGGAAGAGCTATTATTTCTCAGACTATCTCTTCAAAGTCAGGAAAAGAGATATTAAAAACATTAAGTATTGAAATCATTGTATGTTTTAGCTACATGTCTTATTTTTGGACACTTTTGCTTAAGATCTTACTATGGAAAGATGAAAAAGTTGAAGTTCACACTGGTAAACTTTCCACCTTCTCTCCCTGTCCCACTGTTTTCGCAGTTGTTATTTGTCAAGTTTTATAACATTTACTTTATGTCCTGTTTAGTCTTAATTCTGTATTTAAATGGAACCACTGCTAACCACCAGCAGGGTTTTCCCTATTGAGTTCATTGTTTGGACCTATCACTAAATTTGATTTTATCAAGTGTTTTTTTCCAGAAAAGTTCTTTGTCCTAAACTCCCTCATTTTTTTTCATGTTGAGAATATCTGTCTGTTTCTCTTAGACTTGAAAATATCTGGACTGGGTATCATATTTTTGGGTCGCATTTTATTTCTTCTCAAATGTGTGGCAAGATTTCATTGTTTTCTGGTGTTGACCCTTGCCTTAGATCTGAGACAACCCTGATTCCCAGCTCCTCTTCACCCCTCTTAGTCAACTTGTTTTGTCTGGTTGTCCAAAGAATTCTTTCTTCAACTTTGATGTTTAGTAACTTAAATGGGATAGGGATCTGTGTCTACCATTCTGTACCAGCATTTTTTTCTTCCTGGAACATGATTATTTCCATCTATAACTCATTCCTCATGAATTATTCATGAATAATTTCTTCATTTATAAAAGAAAAGTTTTCACAAATTATTTCTTTGAAAAACCTTCCTGTTTTATTTTTTACTTTACTTCAGGGACATCAGTTGATGCCGTTTCTTCTTTACTACTATTACCTCTATAGTCTATAAATTTCCTAAAGTCTATAAAGTAACATAAATTACAGTCATGGAACAGTGCTGTAGGTATGGGTGAGCAGAAGCAAACTCATCTCAGGTCCTAGAAATAATGAAGATAAAACCCTGCAGAAGATGAGTTCACAATACAAAATGACAACACATGAGAAACAGTTCTCCAGGAGGGAGAGTCAGCAAACATAACAAACTGAAGGATTAGAAATCCAAGAATATCAAATAATTATCAGATACAGATTCCCCATCCCCCTCAGATATGGATTATACACTTTGGTTTAAATGACTAAGAACATTAAAGAAGGAACCTAAAGCATAAGAAAGTAAACAATACTTTGAAAGAAGAACACTCTGGAAAAGGACCAAATAAATCTTATAGAAGTGGAAATGTATATTTCAATTTGATTAAAACTTAGTAGTGTATTAAATAAAAGATTCGAAGTAGCTGATTATATAATCAGTGAACTATTAAAAAATTTTAAATTACCTAGAATGTATAGCATCTTACTACGCTGATAGATAGTGACTGCAATGGGGTGTGTGGGGGGGACTTGATAGTATGGGTGAATGTTGAAACCACAGTGTTGTTTATGTGAAACCTTCATAAGATTGTATATCAATGATACCTTAACTTTAAAAAATTACCTAGAATGTAGCACAAGAGATAAGGAGATGGAAAAGATAAGAAATATAGTAAAAAGAAGCAGATAATCTAACACAGTGATGTCCAATAGAAATATAATATGAGAAACATGTAAAAAGTTCTAGTATCAAGGCTAAAGAAAGTAAAAAGAAACAGGCGAAATTAATCTAAAATACTATTTCAACATATACTCAATATAAAAGTTATAAATAAGATATTTTACATTTTTCCTACTGTCTTTGAAATCCAGCATATATTTTGTATCAACACCACAGTTCAGTCTGGATTAGCTACATTTCAAGTGCTCAATAGCCACAAGTGTCTATTGACTATTGTATTGGGCAATGCAGATCTAACTTAAATCTAAAAGGGTTTCCAGGAGAGAAAAGAGGTAGTGGAGGCAATATATGAAGAGATAATGGTTGAGAAATTTCCAGGATTAATGTAAGACATGAATCCTTAGATTCAGAAAGCACAGTGAGTCATGAGAATGTAAATATTTTGCTGTGAAACTGTAGAGAGTCTAGAGCAGAAGATATATTAAAATTAATCAGAGAGATAAAGTTTACCTACAAAGGAACTTCAACTGGACTGAGAACAGTTATCTTTTTTTTTTGGTATCGTTAATGTACAATTACTTGAACAACATTATGGTTACTAGACTCCCCCTATTATCAAGTCCCCCCCACATACCCCATTACAGTCACTGTCCATCAGCATAGTAAGATGCTATAGAATCACTACTTGTCTTTTCTGTGCTACACTGCCTTCCTTGTGTTCCCACCCCCATTACATTATGTGTGCTAATCGTAATGCCTCTTTTCCCCCTTATTCCTCTCTTCCCACCCATCCTCCCCAGTCCCTTTCCCTTTGGTAACTGTTAGTCCATTCTTGGGTTCTGTGAGTCTGCTGCTGTTTTGTTCCTTCAGTTTTTTTTGTTGTTGTTGTTGTTCTTACACTCTTTCATTGATTCTTTCTATTGTTTTATTCTTCTCAATTTTATTTATTTCTGTTTTAATCTTTATTATGTCCCTCTTTCTACTGACTTTGGGCCTCATTTGTTCTTCCTTTTCTAGTTTCATTAATTGTGAGTTTAGACTGTTTATTTGGGATTGTTCTTCTTTCATGAGGTAGGCCTGTATTGTAATATATTTCCCTCTTAGCACAGCCTTCGCTGTGTCCCACCGATTTTGTGGTGTTGAATTATTGTCATTTGTCTCCATATATTGCTTGATCTCTTTTTTTATTTGGTCATTGATCCATTGATTATTTAGGAGCATGTTATTAAGCCTCCATGTGTTTGTGGGCTTTTTTGTTTTCCTTGTGTAATTTATTTCTAGTTTCATACTTTTGTGATCTGAGAAGCTGGTTGGTACAATTTGAATCTTTTTGAATTTACTGAGGTTCTTTTTGTGGCCTAGTATATGATCTATTCTTGAAAATATTCCATGTGCACTTGAGAAGAATGTGTATCCTGTTGCTTTTGGATGGAGTGTTCTGTAGATGTCCGTTAGGTCCAGGTCCATCTGTTCTAATATGTTGGTCAGTGCCTTTGTCTCTTTACTTATTTTCTGTCTGGTTGATCTGTCCTTTGGAGTGAGTGGTGTACTGAAGTCTCCCAAAATGAATGCATTGCATTCTATTTCCCCCTTTAATTCTGTTAGTATTTGTTTCACATATGTAGGTGATCCTGTGTTGGGTGCATAGATATTTATAATAGTTATATCCTCTTGTTGGACTGATGCTTTTATCATTATGTAATGTACATCTTTGTCTCTTGTGACTTTCTTTGTTTTGAAGTCTATTTTGTCTGATACAAGTACTGCAACTCCTGCTTTTTTCTCACTAATAGTTGCATGAAATATCTTTTTCCATCCCTTTATTTTCAGTCTGTGTATGTCTTTGGGTTTGAAGTGAGTCTCTTGTAGGCAGATATAGATGGGTCTTGTTTATTTATCCATTCAGTAACTATGTCTTTTGATTGGTGCATTCAGACCATTTACATTTAGGATGATTATCAATAGGTATGCACTTATTGCCATTGCAGGCTTTAGATTTGTGGTTTACCAAAGGTTCAAGGGTAATTCCCTTACTATCTAACAGTCTAATTTAACTCACTTCATATGCTATTACAAACACAACCTAAAGGTTCTTTTTTTTCCCTCCTTTTTCTTCCTCCTCCATTCTTTGTATGCTATGAATCATATCCTGCACTCTTTGTCTATCCCTTGGGTGACATCTATTTAGCCTTAGAAATACTTCCATCTATAGGAGTCCCTACAAAATGCACTGTAGAGGTGGTTTATGGGAGGTAAATTCTCTTGGCTTTTGCTTATCTGAAAATTGTTTAATCCCTCCTTCAAATTTAAATGATAAACTTGCCAGGTAGAGTATTCTTGGTTCGAGACCCTTCTGCTTCATTGCATTAAATATATCATGCCACTTCCCTTCTGGCCTGTAAAGTTTCTGTTGAGAAGTCTGATGATAGCCTGATGGGTTTTCCTTTGTATGTGATCTTTTTTTTCTCTCTAGCTGCTTTTAAAAGTCTGTCTTTATCCTTGATCTTTGCCATTTTAATTATTATATGTCTTGATGTTGTCTTCCTTCGATACCTTGTGTTGGGAGATCTGTGCACCTTCATGGCTTGAGAGACTATCTCCTTCTCCAGATTGGGGAATTTTTCAGCAATTACCTCCTCAAAGACACTTTCTATCCCTTTTTCTCTCTCTTCTTCTTCTGGTACCCTTATAATGCGAATATTGTTCCATTTGGGTTGGTCACACAGTTTTCTCAATATTCTTTTATTTTTAGAGATTCTTTTTTCTCTCTGTGCCTCAGCTTCTTTGTATTCCTCTTCTCTGATTTCTATTCCATTTACCATCTCTTCTACTACATCTAATCTTTTAAATTCCTCCATTGTATGTTTCATTTCAGATATGGAATTTCTTAATGATTGATATCTGACTTAAATTCATTCCTGAGTTCTTGAATATTTTTCTGTACCTCCAAAAGCATGTTTATAATTTTTATTTTGAACTCTCTTTCAGGATAATTGGTGGGTTCAGTTTCATTTGGCCCTCTTTCTGGGGTTTGTGAGATTTTGGTCTGAACCTTGTTATTTTGACATTTCATATTTCTCTGTGGTGCCCACTAGTGCACAGAAGCTCCAGTCTCTGGAGCTGCTCAGCCCCTAGAGTGAGGTTGGGGGTCATAGGAGAGTGGAGCTGGTGCCTGGGGGTAAGAAAGATCTGCTTCCTGATTCCCATCTGCGGTGCCTGTCTCCAGTGTCAGAGCCAGTGGGCCAAGCATGCAGGTGTAAGCCTCTGTGCTTTGTGTCTCTAGCTGTTGTAGCTGGGCCCTCCCTCTGGCTGGCCTGACGCCAGCACAGTGACTGCCAGTTTGCGAACCGAACCAGTGCAGGCAGGCTAGGAGGAAGGTGCAGCAGGCTGCATGTCACAGTGGGGGGCCTCGGAGCTGAGTAGGCAGCTAGGGGGATGGAGCGCCTCAAGCTCCTCAAAGTTCCCAACCAGCCGGGCAGAGCACACCCAGACAACCTTAACCTTGTCCAGCTCTCCTTTCTCCCATTCAGCAAGCTCCGTGCAAACCCTCCCCTTCAGCAGCCCTCTGGCTGCTAGGAAGCCTCTCAGACTGCCTGCCTTTGTTCTGACACAGAGCGGCCAGGTGTGGATCCCCTCCTCCACAAATGGCCGGAATGTCAGTTTCTCAAGCACTCCACTTGTCCCAGCTCCCCAGTGTCCAGAGCACCACACAATATAGGTTTCTGCTCACAAAGCAGATCTCCAGTGCTAGGTGTTTAGCAGTCCTAAGCTTCAACCCCCTCCCCACTCCGTTTCTCTTCCTCCTGCTGGTGAGCTGGAATTGGGGAAGGGCTTGTGTCCCGCTGGATTAAGGCTTTCCTACATTACCCTGTTTCGTGAGGTCTGCTCTGTTCATGAGGTCTGTATGCAGTCTGGTTCAGCCTTCTTTCTTGTTGCTGTTTTAGGGTTAGTTGTATTAATTAACTATATTTTTGTACAATTTGTGGTTTTGGGAGGAGTTCTCCATCTCACCTCTCATGCTGCCATCTTGAATCTTGAGAACAGTTATCTTTAATGTCTTTAAAATTCTGAGTAAAAATAAGTGCCAACATAAGAATTTTATACCCACCGGCAATTAACAATGAGAGAAAATGAAGGCATTCTCAGTCAAAAACAAAGTATCACTAGCAGACTTTCACTGAAGGAGAACCATAATAAAATGCAAATACAGTTAGCTATCTGTAGATGTGGGGAGAAGTGGTAGCATGAGAGAAGGATTTCCAAAGAGAAATGAAAAGGTAATGACATACATTCTGTACTTTCTAGTTTCTTTTTCCTCTTTAGAACTCCAGGGGCAGTGAGTGTACAGAGTTGAGCAGTCAGTACTAGTCTAGAAGTGCTAACCTTAGCTCCCTGTCTCTGCTGTAGCAGATGAGGCTGAGAAGGAGTATGACCTCTTGCACCAGTGATAATAGCATTCCCACATTTGCTCAGCTATGGAATACAAAGTGTTTAAACAGCTCAGTGAAAAGTTAAGTTATATGGAGGAAAGAAATAGCCTTGGAATAGGGTAGCGTGAGGGAGATTAGGGCTTTGTAGCATGGTTGGAGTGATGCAGGGACAGAAAGAAACTTAATAGAGAGGGAAGGGGTGGGGCAAGACCAAAGGTGAGGAAGTTTAAGATGGGAAACAGAATTGACAATTGATTGCTACCCTATTGCAATAAAAATCACCAATTAAACCTTCTTTTAACTCTCCAAGAGGGCTCCATGAGGAAGAGGAGTAGTGGGTGCTAACCAGATAATTTAATCAGCGACTTAATTATATTTTGAATAGCTGCCATTTATGGAGCACTTACATGTGTTAGTCATAGTGCTGAAGTGTTCTAGTGTCTTTAAAAATTTAATCTTCAAACATTTCTGTGAATGAGGTTTTTTTCTATTGTGGTAAAATATACATAACAAAATTTACAACTTTAACTATTTTTAAGGGTATAATTTTGTGATGTTAGGCACATTATATTGTTGTGCAACCACCAAGTGAAGTAGATTTTAAAAATAATTTTACTGATGACCAAAGTTAGTCTCAGAGAGTTTAAGTAATTTGACTGTTAATTGGTAGTAGAATGAAGACTTAAGCTCCATGTTTGTCTGACTTCAAATTCCACACTTTTTCTACAGCATGTAGCTCCTTTTGCCAGAAGGAGCTTGAAAGGCATATTTAAAGATTATAAATCTAGGGCAGGAATCTGAAGGAGTTGCTGGTCTTCCAATCAGAGACGTGATTTTGTAATTAAAAGAAGTTAATGAGAGGTGTATCATCATTGCCTGCATAATGATACTGAAACCAGGTTTTTGGGAGCAAATAATCACTTGCTTATACATATTGGTGATGTTTTCCATGTCCCCATACCATATGTGTTGCTATTTAAATTACTTTATTTTTCGTTGTAACTTTATATCTCTACCTTCAATGGAAAACCAGTAGTATTACTGGCCACAAGAGAATGTATCCATAAAATCGAGAATAAGGAAAGCAAAACTCCATCTGGATTCTTCTACTTTCTCTCAACTTGTTAAAAAGAAAAATAAAAGTATATTAAGAGCCATTAAGAACATAATGATACCACACTGAACCTTTCTTCTTAATATAGAGGATTGCAAAGTATTTGGAAAGGGAATATGTCACAGTATTCCAAAAATGGGGAATATGCTATGGGTGGGCCTCAGGAGAGTGGAACTGGAAAGCAGAAAGTTGTTAGGAGCTGAGAGGCCCTCTGTGGAGGTGTTTGGATTCCCTTCCATAATATTCCTGCTGCTCTTCACTTATGTACTAAGTTTTCTCTCTGCCAGTGTGGCTCTGGTTGGTTCCATGTGACAGATTTCATTTCCATTCCTTTGGATTACTGGCTCAATCTCTTAATTCCCTAATTCCTGAGAGAGGAATTGGATTGATCCAGCTAATCTTTCCAGACCAGCTCCCATAAACCCTAGGTCACTGGCTAATTTGTGACAGCCCCTTTTTCTCCACCCAACCCAATCAGCAACGGCTCAGGTGAGCAGTCACATAGGGTAGGACACAGTTAGGGGCCTGTAAGGCTGTGGCAGAATGATCCTGGCACTCATCATCCACCACATACTCATGGAGTGTTTACCATATGTGCCCCTATTACAGGAGCTGGCACTCTAACTGTGGACAAGATTGACAAGGACCCTGAAACCTTGTGGAGGGAGGTGAGCTTTAAAGAAGTGACAGAATGAAATCACAGGCTGTGTTGTCCCAGGAAAGAAATGAACAGAGTGATATGATGGTTACTGGATTAGAGGTATGGGAGATTACTTTTAATGGGATAGCATGGAAGGCCTCTTTGTGGAAATGGTCTTGGAGCTGAAAGCCAAGGGGGGAATATAAGGGCTTTGAGGTGGGAAAGAATCTTGACATGTTTGAAAAGAAAGAAAAAATAAATTAAGGAACCAGATCAGCAGAGTATGTTCGGGGCAGAGCAATAAGGGTTGAAATTGAAAAAGTAGGCAGCAGCCAGACTATGCAACATTTTGTGGACCCAGTAAGGGGGATGGTAACCAGACCCTCACAGGCCCAGACTATTAGATACATACAGAGAATATGAAGAAGGCAACTGTGAGAGGGTGAGTGGGAGCTTTTGGTGGCATTGAGAATGTCACATTTCTGAGAACACCTCACATTTATAGAACTACTGAAGTTTAGTAACATTGGTTACCTATCAAAGCAGTCAATGAAAAGTAACTACTAAGCAGTGGCTAGCTAGTGATCCTTATGAAATAAGTTACTTCCACTGTTACATAATGGAGATGCTATAGGGCAAGAAAATAACAGTTATTAAACATGTTCCCATATAATCTCCCATCCTTACAACCTTGAGAACTAGGTTTTATTATCCTTGTTTCTCCGATGAGAAAAAACAAAGATCAAAGAAACTAAGAAACATGGTAAAATTACTAGCTATTAAGTGGCTGGCCTGGAATTTAAAAGCAAGTGGGTGATTCCAAAACCCGTGGTCCTTTAATTGCATTTGCTGCTTGATGCCAGAGTTTGAAAGAAAAAGGTATAACATAGTTTAGAGATCACACTCTCGGACTTGCGGAGAAAAGGGAATGATCCAGAATGACAAGTGTAATAAACTAGTCCTGTACGCCTCTTGCGTCTCCCAGGAGATTTGGAACTGCATAAGAGGAGTTCCAAATAGGAGGAGCAGTAGGAGCTCATGTATATGGTATGATCATTCATTTGTAGTCTTTAAAAACGTTAGGTAGTGTGGAACTAGTAACTAGGAACATGTTCTGGAGAATAACTAGTAGGTAATAATTAGCTGTGGTGGCAGTGGTTGGAGAAAACAGAGGAGTCATTTTAGGTCCCTAGGAAACTGAGTAGATGGTACTGTAATTGGTATGTTACAGGACTTAATGCAAGTGCAAACTATAGCCAGTCGCTGCTGGTTCTCCATTCCCTTCTCCTGGATAACGTCTTGGGCAAATCTTCTGACTTTTACGTCATTTGTAATGATTCAAGTCCAGTCTATCTTTACTTTCTGCTCAGTTTTGCTGTGAGCCTAAAACTGCTCTTTAGAAAAAGTTTATTTAGTTAAGGGAGAAAGTCCAGTCTAGCCTAAATGAAAAGCTTCATTTTCATTTCTAATACAAAGCTTCTCCTCTCTATCTCAGGCAGTTGAAAATTTGTGTTTAGCCTACACTTTCACTCTTTTCTTTCTCCTTCCTCTCTCACCCTGCTGTCTCTGGGTCTCTTCCAGCATTGGGGGTAAGGTGTGTGCGGGTTTGGGTAGGGCAGAGAAGTGGGAGAAATGGTAAGAAAAGAAGAAAAGTCTCTTACACGTCTAATGTCATCAGAGGCAGAGATCCAGGTGCTGGTTCTCTTTTATTGGGAGCATATATGGCTTCTTTGGGGGCTGCACCTGTGGACTCAAGATCCCCCACTGCCTCCCAAAGTCCACTCTTCCAGCCTCTTGTTACTAGGTCTCCTCACTCTGGCCGCTGGCCTTATTGAGTAGGTCCTTTTAAGACAGTCCTGGATAATCTGCCTTTGCACCTTTCCCTTGGCTCATGTTAAACACAGGTTGTGCAGACTGGGCCATTGTTGCCCTTACTCCTTGTCCTATTATGGAGTATATCAGCCAGCTTCTCTAATTCAGAATTCTTCTGGCCAAAAGTGGGTAAACATCTTCATGAATGTGCCTCAAGGCTCCACACTTCTGGAGAGAGATGTCTGGTTCACCTCAAAACTCTCACCATGGTGACTGCACAGAAATGGGCTTGTAAATTTCTGAAGTTAGAAAAACTCACCAGCTTGGGAGGAAAATCTGGCAGACATCTCCAGTCTTCTACTGAATTCCTTTTGAACTTGTATATCTCCCTGATGGAGGCTGGAAGTGGATGGTTTCAGGACTGGTCTAGACACTTTTTAGCAAATTCTTTGGGAAATAACTGGTAACTCCTCTTTAGAAGGTGGGATACTTACGGCTTGTTGTTCTCAGCTTTGGAATTTTTAGAGCCCATTAATATTCAGGTACAATATTATTAATTGAATACCAAATTGAGAACGGAGGAATGTCTTTTTTTGAGCAAAGAAAGGCTCAGTTTTACATTGAGATTCATGGAATCTCAGAGTTAGGAGAAATTTAGAAGCTATTTAATCCAGTTCTCCACCAGTATCTTGAATCCTGCTTACAACAACTTCATGAGAAGTTATCCAGTTTTCATTTGAACATATCCAGGAACTAGGAATGCATTCTGTTTCAGATCTTAGCTCTGTCAATTACCATATGAGCTTCACCAAATTACTCGGACCTACCTATTCTCTCATCTATGAGAGGGCTGTATGTAGTATTTTCTTCATAGTCACAGAGGAGTGCAATGTTGGTTCTCTTTACAAGTTCCTTTAGGGGACAGCATATTCCATTTTTGGATTGTCTTCACCTGGAGAAAGATCTTCATACCGACTGCCTCTATACATTTTTAGCCCCTTCCTAAAGCTCAGCCTTCAGTGTTCACATAAAATGTCTTTTTTCCTTCCATCTTCAGACATCTGTGATTTTAGTTGAAGGAACTGAAGATAGTGGAAAGAAAAGTTTGTTTTTTTTTCTTTTTTGAGCTGGGTTTTTAGACTTCTGCATGACACCCGCAAGAGGGATTTATTGAGTGAATGGGGCAAAGATGATATTTTACTTTCTAATACCAGTTTTCTCTGACACTGGTGGATTTAATCACAGTCTGACCAAGGTTCTGTATGATTCTAGCCTGGAAAGTGTGTGTGTGTTTCCCGCAGAAGCGTTGTTAGACACTTGAACACATTTGACGTGCTATTCTTTGCCACATAATGAATACTTTATAAGATCGTTTATTGCTCTGAAGGAATGGTTAAAACGTGGAGGTTGCAAAGACAAACAGCTTTCAATGGATATCAAGCCGGGTGCTTAAAAACTCTCCAGGCTGAAAACTACAAGGCACTCTTGATAGAAATTAAAGAGGACACTAATAAATGGAAATTCATCCCATGCTCTTGGGTAGGAAGAATTAATATTGTCAAAATGGCCATCCTTCCTAAAGCAATCTACAGATTCCATGCAATTCCTATCAAAATACCAGCAGCACTCTTCAATGAACTGGAATAAATCGTTCTAAAATTCATATGGAACCACAAAAGACACCGAATATCCAAAGCAATCCTGAGAAGGAAGAATAAAGTTGTGGGGATTATGCTCCCTAATTTCAAGCTCTACTACAAAGCCACAGTACTCAAGACAGTTTGGTACTGGCACAAGAACAGACCCATTGACTAATGGAACAGACTAGAGAGCCCTGATATAAACCCAACCAAATATGGTCAATTAATATATGATAAAGGACCCATGGACATACAATGGGGAAATGACAGCCTCTTCAACAGCTGGTGTTGGCAAAACTGGACAGCTACATGCAAGAGAATGAAACTGGATTATTGTTTAACCCCATACACAAAATTAAACTCGAAATGGATCAAAGACCTGAATGTAAGTCATGAAACCATAAAACTCTTAGAAGATAACATAGGCAAAAATCTCCTGAATATAAGCATGAGCAACTTCTTCCTGAACGCATCTCCTCGAGCAAGGGAAACAAAATCAAAAATGAACTCATGGGACTACATCAAACTAAAAAGTTTCTGTATAGCAAAGGACACCATCAACAGAACAAAAAGGTATCCTACAGTATGGGAGAATATATTTGTAAATGACATATCCGACAAGGGGTTAACATCCAAAATATGTAAAGAACTTACATGCCTCAACACGCAAAAAACAAATAACCCAATTAAAAAATGGGCAGAGGATATGAAGAGACAGTTCTCCAAAGAAGAAATTCAGATGGCCAACAGACACATGAAAAGATGCTCCACATCCCTAATCATCAGGGAAATGCAAATTAAAACCACAATGAGATATCACCTCACACCAGTAAGGAAGGCCAGCATCGAAAGACTAAGAACAACAAATGCTGGCGAGGATGCTGAGAAAGGGGAACCCTCCTACACTGCTGATGGGAATGTAAGCTAGTTCAACCATTGTGGAAAGCAATATGGAGGTTTCTCAAAAAGCTAAAAATAAAAATACCATTTGAGCCTGGAATCCCACGCCTTGAAATTTACCCAAAGAATACAACTTCTCAGATTCAAAAAGACATGTGCATCCTATGTTTATTGTAGCACTTTTTACAATAGCCAAGATATGGAAGCAACCTAGGTGTTCATCAGTAGATGAATGGATAAAGAAGAAGTGGTACATATACACAATGGAATACTATTCAGCTATAAGAAAGAAACAAATCCTACCATCTGCAACAACATGGATGGAGCTGGAGGATATTATGCTCAGTGAAATAAGCCAGGCAGAGAAAGACAAGTGCCAAATGATTTCCCTCATTTGTTGAGTATAACGATGAAGCAAAACTGAAGGAACAAAATAGCAGCAGACTCAGAGACTCCAAGAAGGAACTAGTGGTTACCAAAGGGGCGGTGTGTGGGAGGGCGGGTGGGGAGGGTGGGAGAAGTGGATTGAGGGGTATTATGTTTAGGACACGTGGTTTGGGGGGGTCATGGGGAAAACAGTGTGGCACAGAGAAGGCAAATTGTGAATCTATGGCATCTTACTACACTGAAAGACAGTGACTGCATTGGGGTATGGGTGGGGACTTGATAATATGGGTAAATGTAGTAACCACATTGTTTTTTCAGTAAAGCCTTCAGAATAGTGTATATCAATAATACCTTAATAAAAAATTTAAAAAAAAAGCCATGGACATACAATGGGGAAATGACAAACTCTTCGACAGCTGGTGTTGGCAAAACTGGACAGCTACATGCAAGAGAATGAAACTGGATTACTGTCTAACACCATACACAAAATTAAACTCGAAATGGATCAAAGACCTGAATGTAAGTCATGAAACCATAAAACTCTTAGAAGAAAACATAGGCAAAAATCTCTTGAATATGAACATGAGCAACTTTTTCATGAACATATCTCCTGGACAAGGGAAACAAAAGCAAAAATGAGCAAGTGGGACTATATCAAACTACAAAGCTTCTGTACAGCAAAGGACACCATCAATAGAACAAAAAGGCATCCTACAGTATGGGAGAATATATTCATAAATGACATATCCAATAAGAGGTTGACATCCAAAATATATAGAGCTCATGCCCCTCAACAACTAAAAAGCACATAACCTGATTAAAACATGGGCAGAGGATCTGAACAGACAGTTCTCCAAAGAAGAAATTCAGATGGCCAATAGGCACATGAAAAGATGCTCCATATGGCTAATCATCAGAGAAATGCAAATTAAAACCACAATGAGATATCACCTCACACCAGTTAGGTTGGCCACCATCCAAAAGACAAACAACAAGAAATGCTGGTGAGGATGTGGAGAAAGGGGAACCCTCCTACACTGCTGGTGGGAATGTAAGTTTGTTTAACGATTGTGGAAAGCAATATGGAGGCTCCTCAAAAAACTCAAAATATAAATATCATTTGACCCAGGAATTCCACTCCTAGGTGTTTACCCTAAGAATGCAGGAGCCCAGTTTGAAAAAGACATATGCACCGCTATGTTTATTGCAGCACTATTTACAATAGCCAAGAAATGGAAGCAACCAAAGTGTCCATCAGTAGATGAATGGATAAAGGAGATGTGGTACATATACACAATGGAATATTATTCAGCCATAAGAAGAAGAAAAGTCCTACCATTTGCAATAACATGGATGGAGCTAGAGGGTATTATGCTCAGTGAAATAAGCCAGGTGGAGAAAGACAAGTACTAAATGATTTCAGTCATATGTGGAGTATAAGAACAAAGGAAAAATTGAAGGAACAAAACAGCAGCGGACTCACAGAACCCAAGAGGGGACTAACAGTTGCCAAAGGGAAAGGGACTGGGGAGGGCGGTTGCGAAGGTAGGGATAAGAGGATACGGGGCATTATGATTAGCACACATAATATAGGGGGGGCACGGGGAAGAAAGTATAGCACAGAGAAGCTTGCTATGCTGTTGGATGATACCTTAAAAAAAAAAAAAACCAAAAAACTTTCCAGGCGAGTGAGGGGAGTTGGAATTAGGAGGCCTCTTTTACGGTGGGTGGGGTCTAGCCTGGGGCTCCAATTCTTAGGCACCTACTCTTTATGTATTTTTTTATTAAGGTGTCATTCATATACAATCTTGTGCTCAGGTTTCACATGAGCAATACTGTGGTTACTACAGTCCCCCTTATTATCAAGTCCCCACCACATACCCCATTATAGTCACTGTCCATCAGCATGGTAAGATGCTGTTGAATCACTAGTTGTCTTCTCTGTGCTATACTGTCTTCCCCGTGCCCCGCCTATAGTATGTGTAGGCACCGCCTCTTTACTCGCGGGCAGGCCGCTAGGCGGTGCTGCGGAGCTTGCAGCCCTCCTGGGAGGCGGCCCAGCGCTCACCCTCATCCCTCGTTCCCCGCGCGGCAGAAAGACTACGACTCCCGTGGTGCCCTGGGAACCGAGGAGGGGGTGGGGGGGGGTCCAGGGGAAGCGGGACGCGAGGGCGGGTCTTCCGGGCGTGTGCTTCCGGCGTCGGTGGCCGCGGCCGGGACGGTCTGAAAGCGGTAAGATGGCGGCAGCGGCGGTGGTGGAGTTCCAGAGAGCCCAGTCTCTACTCAGCACCGACCGGGAGGCGTCCATCGACATCCTGCACTCCATAGGTAAAGGCCGCTGCGCCCCCTCCCCAGCCCTGCGGGTCCCGCGTGGCTTGTGTCCGGCGGTGGCAGCGGAGCCGGGCCGGGTTAGCCGGCTCCGGTGCTGCTGACTCACTGTGTGTGAGGGGGCCGGGCCGGGGGCACAGGCCGCTTGGACTTCCCTGGAGCCCCCTGGGTCTCGTCCCGGTAGGAAGCCCCGAGGAATCCCGGCGCCCCCTCGCCGGCTGCTGACTCACGGTGGGCCAGCTTCGGGTGGGAGAGCGGGCCGAGCCGGGCCCCGCCGTCCCAGCCTCGTCCCCTGCCTGGCCCGTGCGGGTTCGCCCGGGACTGGGAGCGGGGCCGTGCCGGCTGGCGGGCGTGTTCCTAACTGGTTTGCGTCTCGAGTTGAAGGGCCTTGGCGAAACCCGCTCCAGGCAAGCATTTCCCGCCGTTCTTATCAGCACTGCCTCCTCCGGGTGGGAGCGCAAGCGCTCGCTTTGCTCCTGGAGTTCCTTACGCGGGACGTTGGGAGCTACTTCTTCCGTGCCCCGCGGCAGAAAGCTTCGTTAAAGGGGGACTCAGTGTGGGGTGTACCGAGGGACCGCACATCTCGGGTTGGCATTTGGTTTGAGGAGGTGACCGAGAGCTTCCATTGCCTCCGTGTAGAGTGTAAGAGCGCGATGTTGGGGTGGGACTGCCCGGCTGGTGGAGGTGACCAATCGTCTCGTCTCCCCGGTAGAGGTTGGAAGTGAGTTCGGGGAGGGGAGTTGTCAGCCGCGAAGTTAGGGAACTCTTTGGAATCGGCCGGCTGCATATTGCCGGAGAAAATGACGGAAAATTTTCTTAAGGCTGCAATATGATTGTTTTACATCTTGCACACAGCAAGAAAACTGAAATGGGCGCCTCAGCCAATCGCTTCTGACAGCTTTCTACCGGGATTCAGGTGTGAACAGAAATAGATTGATGATGACAGAGATGGCTTTTAATGTTCAGTCATAAAGGGTTCATTAGAGCATGGGCTAGCTCTTAACATGTACTAATATGATCTTTTTAATGTAGCTTTAAAAGATTCGAATTGATCAACAAGTAGTATGAGAATGCACTTGGATGTGGGACCTCCAGAATGTTGGCTTTTATGTTGGTTTATTAATATCTGTTGAGTTCTGGTACTTCTGACTTGCATGGAGAAAGGACAGTGTCCTTAATGTCTTTATCTTTGGGAGTGTTCCAGAAGGAGAGGAGGTGGGGGTTAAGCTGCATCTGTGAATGGATAATATTGGTAAATAAGGGGTGTTTCATTTTGAAGTTCTGATCTTGACTTAGTTCAGTTACAATTACAGAACCAGAGTCATCTCAATCACTGCTAATTATGTATTTTTATTCTGAGTACACACTAATTCTTAGAACTAACATAAGAAGCATGATTTGTGTGTGTGTGTGTGCCTAGTGCCTAATATTTTGGCTTTTATAGTGTGGAAATTATGGTAAATACTGTAACGAGAGTATTTCTTGCTTGCCCACTGTACTAGGAGAGTTCCCTAAAGGTTCCCTGTTAGAGCAAGCTTGAGTCATGATGGTTGACTGTCTTACTTTTTCCGGACTCCATCATGGAGTATCAAAATCTTGGTTTTTGTTAAGTCATGTTGCTTTTAAGAAAAGTGATAACTAGTGATGATCACTAAAATTATTGCTGCAAACTTGAAGAGGCTCTTCAGTGTTGGAGTGGTAGAATACTTATTAACAGTTGAAAGTGGGACAGATAGCACAAAGTTATTTTAATAGGTTCTGAGTCCATTCTAAAGCAGCAGTCCCTCCCTCCTCAGGATCACACTGGCTCTTTGATTGGGTTGTTTTTTTCTGAATGGCTTTGTAGGATTCCTTATCCCTAGCACACCCAAAGCTGAGGCTTTCCACAGGCCTAAAGTTCATTGTTGACAGACTTTTGACTTCGTAGTAATCAGTAACTTGGTTATTTGATTTTAGTTTGTGGCAGGTAAATGCATAGGTATGTTTCCTATTTTCAGCATGGGGCTTTACCACCCCAAGTATGAAGAACTTGTTTTGTTTGAATTTTGCTTTAACCAAGTGACTGCAACAGAAACTTCAGTGTATGTGGGTAAGGAAAATTCTACTTGGTAGACTGAGAAGGCACATTTAAAATCAGAGAGAAATCTATTTTTATGGGACATGTCCTACATGATAATTTTACTTTTTATTTAAAGCTCTCTAGAATTTGTCTTTTATTAACTGAGTTTGTAATGTCTCTTGAGGGTGAAATTTCCCTCAGTCTTCACTTTTTATCAGAATTTTAAGAAAGTTTGCATTTTCATCTACCAGTGAAGCGTGACATTCAGGAGAATGATGAGGAGGCAGTGCAGGTCAAAGAGCAGAGCATCCTGGAACTGGGGTCTCTCCTGGCAAAGACTGGACAAGCTGCAGGTAAGTGCTGCCAATGGGTTGCTTTCTCTTTTACCTGAAATGCTGGGTGAAGTGTCAAGTTTTTGTTGGGAGTAAAGGAACATAGGAACATAGGAATGCATCCACACAGTTTATTGGTGGTATAATTCAATTTTATTGCCAACTTGTTGAGCCTCAGCTTTGTAGCAGGAAGTTAAGTGGCTGTTCAACTCAGTTCTTTTCATGGAAGAGTATTTTTTTGTTCTGCAGATGAGGGAAAATCCTGTTCCTGATGGGATATAGTGATCTGTGATTTGTTCCTGGTTTGAATTTACACTGTATTCCCATATGTACAGGCAGCAGCAGTCTTCAGTGACCTCACTGGGCAGCTCTGATGTATGGAAAGTGGATAGTGACTTTAGGTCCCTGACTTGGAAATGACTAGGGATTTGCTATCCAACTAAGAGACTTGCTGTCCTTTATTTCTGATACAGAATGAGTAAGATATTAAATGGAAAGAGCTTTCCCAAATGTCTTCATTGGTACCTAGGACTTTGTGCACGTCATTTCCCAAATACTTTAGTTGTAACTGAACTGTTGACTTTCTAGGCTGGAGATGATATTCTTTTGATGGGTTTGTCCTTGGAGTGAGAGTCCTGCTGATCAGGAAGGGCCTTTGACCAGTAAAGTGGTAATATTATTTATAGAGAAGCTGGCTTAAACTTAAAATGGATGGCTTTTGTCAACTTTAAAGTGAATTTAGAACTTATCTGATTAGAATGGATTAAGCTCTAGTAAATGACCTTTGAATTCTTTTCCCCAAAATTATGTTGTTATCCAAGAGAACTATAGGTGGAAGCTAGCAAAACTTACTTGAGAACTGAGATCTTTCCCAATTAAGGATGAATAGCTTATTAATTATTGGGCTCAGTTAATAGAAAATTGAGTAACTATGTATGAAATTGGGAATGTGTGTTTATGTGATGAATCTTTTTTAAAATAGCATTTAAAAATATCTGTAATAAAAATGGTTTTTGAACGTTTACCATGAACTAGTTGCTGTTTTAAGCCAAAACAATCCTTCAAACAACTTGATAAGGTAGGTACTGTAATCCTTTTTACACTTGAGGAAACTGTATACAGAAAAGTTAAATAATTTACCCAAGATCACTCAGGTAGCACATAGGAGAGCCAGGATTTGAACTCCTGTAGTCCCACTTCAGAGCCCATAGCCTCATGGTATAATGGTTATTGCTTTCCATAGTTACATCTGCTTATGGATTATCAGTGGTAGGTGCTAGCCTTTTCATTTTAAGCTGAATTCCTTCCTATTTAACATATTTATGTAGTCCTTTTGCCTGTCAGTGTCAGCTTGGGGGCTGCAAAATAGTTTGGATAAGTAGTCTATACAAAATGTAATTAATAAAGTATTTTTCCTGAAAGAATTAGAAAGCCAGGTAAAGTGATTTAAGTTTTTTCTGTTGTTGACATATCCAACATCTTGAAATGTCTGTTTTCCCCAGTGGCGTGGATAATTTAAAATGTCATGTAGTATGGTCACTGTTTCAGAAAATTTGTCCAAAAATGTGTACTGTTTTGTTTTAAATTCCTATTTTGTGCTTTTCTCTCTTCAAAGGCCTTCCCCTCCCCTCCTTCTGACCCAATACCTGAGAAGGTTAGAAGTGTAAACTTCTAAACCTATTGGGATTTAACAGGTGAATCATAGACTTTCAAAAGCTTTTCCAGTTTACTTAACATTGTATTCTAAGAAAGAGTTTGATGAGTATAGGTATATATAATAGAAACCCTAAGGAAGTCTTGAGGCCTACATTCATTTACCTGTCTTTGCTATTAATAACTGACAGGTTTGTGTTCCTTTGATATTTGGGTTCCTGGAGGACAGAAAACATGTCTTCCATTAATCTTCAGTTTTGCCTTATTGTGTGTTTAATGTATAGCGAGCAGCATGCTAAGTACTCTACTCAAGAAGTTTGATAGGATCCCTAACCAGTAGCAGTCCCTTGGAAATTAGTGATTTCGTAGCCTGAGACTCTTAAAAGGATGAGGTTGAGTTCTGTGAAGTTCTAAAAGGGAAGCTCTTGACATATAATTGCAAATAATCTTAGTGAAAATAAGAGGAAGAGGTCAGTATGATTCTATGGGGATTAAAAAAAGTTAATTCACTGTGTATCAACACGGGGAGAAACAATGTAATGAAGAAGGAATAAGAAACAGTAGCAGACCAAATTGAAAAATGAACTGAGTCTTTTGGCAACTGAGGCCATTTGTTTCTCTGTTAGGGTAAGAATAATAACACCGAGTGCTTGGAGAAAATACTGTGATTTTAGCAGGTGCTAGAGAGAAAGGCAGACTAGCTCATGTTTTGCTCCTGCCTTTTTCAGGAAGGAAAATGATATTCAAAAAGAAAAAGATAGAAGTAACATCAGAAAGAGAGAATTAAAGCCAAGGTAGGTGAGAGAAGAGAGAGGAGATAGTCTCTTTAAATAAGTTCAAATCTCTAGGCTCTGACAATTTCTGTCTTTTAATATCAAAGGAACAGTTCTAGCAGATATATTTATAGAGCTACTATTATTATTCTGAGAAAAATCATGAAGAAAGATGGAAGTGTAAAAGGAAACTGAGAATGGGCAAAACATTATTCCAGTTTTCAAGAAGGTAATGAAAATAATAGATTCTAGACACTATGAACTGGTAATCATCAATAAAGTTCTAGGACAGACTATTTGATAAAGAGGTTTTAATCACTTAAATTCACTTTATTAAGAAAAAATTATTTCATATCCACGTTCTCTTTGGTTCGCGTTATCAGCTCAGTAGATTTGCAGGGCTTCACAGACAATGGCTTGCCAGCTGTTTTTGTAAGTAAAGTTTTGTTGGAGCATAGTCATGTCCATTTGTTTACATATGTGTGATTGCTTCTGCACTACAGTGGCCTACCTGCCATTGCGACCACAGCCTGCAATGCCCAAAATATTTACGATTACACTCTTCGCAGAAACTTTGCCAATCCCTGGGTTAGAGGAACAATATATATTACTTTTCTGATGTAAGCAGAGTATGTGAACATGTGCCGTAATTTAATGACAGGTATAAGTTAATGCATTTACCATGACAGATGCATCATCTGTTGACCTGGAGGGAGGTCTCTAGCATCTTGTGATAGGTGTATGTCCTTTTTCTTCTGGTGAGCGTTTGGCATTATGGCCAAAGCCATTTCAGAAGGCATGCTTATTTTTGTAGATGGCTCAGTACGGTAGAGGACAGAATTAAGATTCAGAGTTATTGCCAAATCCAGCAAGATTAAATTCAAGTGTGGTAAGTATAAAGTTATATACTTAAAGTATTTATCAAAACAGAGGGTGGGGAATTATCTCTCTATGCAAAAAAGATCTTAATGGACTCAGTCTGAACAAAGAGTGCTATAAGAAAAAGCAAAACATGCTGTCTTGTGTTACCAGATCTAGAGAGGGGCCAGATCAAGAGAATTAAGCCATGACTTTACTGGTCAGACCCCACCTGGAGCATTGTTTTTAGTTCTGGCTACTTCAAGTGGTACATTTGCAGACTAGTGTTTCTTCACTAGTAGGGGAACCAAGTGATAAGGAATCTAGAAATCAGGATTTAGAGGGACAGTTGAAATAGCTAAAGGCATTTAGCTTGGAGAAAGGGAAAGTTAGGGAGATATAAATGGTAGTTGTCTTCAAATATTTGAAGCCATGTTGAAAGAGGATATGAACTTCTGTTTTAAAAAAAGATCAGTTTGATCAATATTGGAATAGTCTGCTTTTGAACATTTCTTTCATTAGAAATTGTTCACAATTGTTCAAGCATAGTAGGAAATGCTGTGGGAGAAGGCACATTGCACTAGACTCACTTTAAAAAGCTACAATTTTATAATATAATTGAAATTTGCATATGAGCAAAAGGAATTTGAAAAGGAGAAATCAGTGGCATGGACGACTCAATAGGACTTTAGCTGGACCTAAAAGGATAGCCAAGCTTTTTACATTGGTAGAGAAGATGGGGGAGAAATTCCAGATGGGAATGCAGCATGAGGGAGTCATGAAAGCAGGAATGTGTTTAATCTATACAGAGTGAATGGAGTGACAGAATGGGAAAAAAAATCTTAGATAGTGGGACCTATTAAAGATCAGTACTGGGAAATGAAGGGAAAGATGAATTTTTCCACTGTATAGAAAGTCTGTTTTGTACCTCACACAGTCCCATGCAATCTGACTATTTAGGCAGATGAGGATTTTAGGACCCTGAATTAGCACTCTCAGGAGAGTAAAGTTTGCTTGCCCTGAATTATAGTTCTCAGGAGGGTGAGTCTACAATTGGAGAATATTAAAGAGGCAGTGGCACTAAAGTAATTTTAACCTACTTTCCAAAAGTACTTAGTTGTTGAAATATTCTCTTAATTTTTACTCGTGTTTCTAAAGATGCTCCCTTAAAATTACTGTACCAGTTTGTTTTCTTATATGGGAGGGAAAACACCTCTGTGGTGGACACCTTGTTTGGTTATAGTTTAATACTTAGGTTTGGCAGGTTAATGAGGAATTTTAAAGCATATAACTTTAAGGGAAGAACACCTTAACTTACATGTGAAAAGTTAATTCACAGGAGTGCTAGGGAAGTGACACTGCTAGAAGGCTAAACTGAGGAGTACTTCAGGAAGGGAGGAAAAGGTGAACCTGGAATGGAAAGTCTCTTTGTGTTTAGGGTAATTGCTAAGGCAGACTGAGAAATTAAAAAAAAAGAAATTACTCCTATAACTTGATCAGATTTGTTGGTTGTGAGGCAGTGATTTTGTCTGAGGTGGCAGAGACCCAGCATATTTCATGTTCTAGAAAAAAATGTCTCTTGAGATTATGAGTACATTGCTGTTTATCTTTCATTAAAATGGATAAATGAAGCAGAGAGATGGAAGCTTTTTCCAGGGCCCTCATAGTAATCCAGTGGCTGAGTGAGGAATAGAATACAAATTTGGTATATGTTGTTTACTTATTTTTGCTACTCTGTTACCTGCTAAGAATGCTTTGAATTCCTACTAAGTTTCATTTAGACTGATTCCAGTGACAGTACTGGTTTTATGATCTTGGGTCATTTTTTTAATGGGTATTTTGTCCCTAATATTGATGTTTACTGTTTCTTTTCTGAATTGTCTTCCACACAGAGCTTGGAGGACTCCTGAAGTATGTGCGACCCTTCTTGAACTCCATCAGCAAGGCTAAAGCAGCTCGTCTGGTCCGATCTCTTCTTGATCTGTTTCTTGATATGGAAGCAGCTACAGGGCAAGAGGTAAACTACTTTAATGAAGAAGTAGACAGTATGGAAAAAAGTCTGTTTAAGTGAAAGAAATGCCTACCTGCACTGTGGTGCTAATGCAGAAGGGACAGCTGGGAGGACAGCTCAGGACTTATCATGTCAGTTTCTCTTTGTTACAGGGCATTTGATACTTTGGGTCTGTTTCATGCTTTGCTTTGTAAGTGGAGAGTGGCAGTGGTCCCTGGCATCCTCATTACATCAGGGTCACAAACTGATTCTTGTCTTTGAGGTATTGTATTGCCACACCTTTGTAATGTTTTCTGTGTCACCAAAGCTCTTGGTGAGTACTAAAGTCTTGTAGCATCCCTTCTTGGCATGTTTTTTTTTTTTTAAAGGTATAAAAAGGTGCAAACCAGACCCTTGGTCTTTATTTATTTATTTTATTAAGGTATTATTGATATACACTCTTATGAAGGTTTCACATGAAAAAACAATGTGGTTACTACATTTACCCATGTTATCAAGTCCCCACCCATACCCCAGTGCAGTCACTGTCCATCAGTGTAGTAAGATGCCACAGACTCACTGTTTGCCTTCTCTGTGCTAACTGTTTTCCCCGTGATCCCCCACACCATGTGTACTAAACATAATACCCCTCAATCCCCTTCTCCCACCCTCCCTACCCGCCCTCCCACACCCCTCCCCTTTGGTGACCACTAGTCCCTTCTTGGAGTCTCTGAGTCTGCTGCTCTTTTGTTCCTTCAGTTTTGCTTCGTTGTTACACTCCACAAATGAGGGAAATCATTTGGCACTTGTCTTTTTCCACCTTCTTGGCATGTTTTGTACTGCGTATATGCCTTTATTGTGGGGAGCATCCATCTGTTTGTATCTTGTGTGTGCAGAAGTGACTCTGGTGTACCTGCACTGTCCTCTCTTAGTTCAGACTAGATGCTGAGTTGTGTTGAAGAGTGCCTCTTTGGAATCACTGAGCTGCTTCTAACATTTTTCAAAGGTACCTGTATTTTCTGCAGTTTTGGAGAAGGAGACACTATCAGAGTTAAAACTGATTTTAGAAAATGTGGCAGATTCAAGCAGGGTATATTGTGATTGCCTGAACCTGTTTGTGACTATAGTTGTTGTCTTCCCTACAGGTGTATTGATCAGTACTCACTGAGTGCCTGCTATGTGATAGGCAGTGTTATAGGTGCTAGTAGGGGATACATTTGTTAAAAACACACAGTCACTGCCATCATGAGGATTATATTTTAATGAGGAAGACAGGCAATAAATATATACAGTGTCACCTAGTAATAAGGGCAGGGACAGGAATTGCTAGCTAGTTATGTGTCTGATTGCTTGCCATAGCCTCTGTGGGTGTACAAGGGAAAGGTATGAAAGAGCATAGCAGCATAACCTAGGACATGTGAATTCCACTTTCAAGTCATGTCTTTTGTAAAATCTGGTTTCTTGCCTTAGTGAGTCTTTGAAGCCTAATTTAAACACCATAAACTAATTTCATTTGTAGAAAATTCATCTGTAGAGAAGTCTTCAAATTCATCTGTTTCTGAGAGAACTATGTTTTCATGATAGCAGATCAAAAGTGGATGATATTTAGGCCTCTTGACCCAAAGCATTAGTATTATTTCTATGAATAATGTAAAAGAAAAACGATTTTTTTAAAGGGGTATTAGTCTTAGCTAACTTTTTAAAAAATTCTTAAGAAGTGGCACCATCTTTTGTTTGAAATTGTGTGCCTTTAAATGGGCTGAGCAATAAATGTTACTTTGAAACAGACTGATAAATGTTACTTGGAGTTTTTAGGCAAAAAAATGCCATTAATTATCCAGGCTTCTCTTTTGTATACTGAAGTTTCTGGAATTTGCCCCTTCCCATAACATAGAGCTGACTCAGTGGATAGAGCCGTATTTATTTAATGGTTGGTTCTCCTCCTCTGTGGAAGTCCTCAGATCATACATCGCTTTCATACAGCTGGCTAGTGGGACTTAACTGGCCTTGACCGTGTGCTTCCGTGTCTGCTTAGGCCCTTCCTTAGCTGTGTTTGTACAGTGCCAGTGCTTGTTGCATATTACATTTTGTCAACTAGAAGCCTTTCTTTCTTTTCATAGGCTGAAGGGAAACATTCCTAGGTATTGTCTCATTTTATCGCCAGTGTTTCTTTCTCTTTTTTTTTTGAATTTTTAGGGATTGCTTTTTTATTTCATTTTGTTTTATAATTGTGTAAAATATTTAGTTCAAAAGTCAAATTTACAAGTCATATTCAAAAGGTCTAGCTCCTGTACCTATATCATCCCTCCCTTTTTTTAAAATAATTTATTTTGGTATCATTAATCTACAATTACATGTGCAATATTATGGTGATTAAACTACCCCCTTCATCAGGTCCCCCCCACATACCCCGTTATAGTCACTGTCCATCAACGTAGTGAGATGCTATAGAATCACTACTTGTCTTCTCTGAGTTGTACAGCCCTCCTCGAGCCCCCCCCCCAACATTACATCTGCTAATTGTAATCACCAATGTTTCTTTAGTTCCAAGTAGAGGCTGCTTATTTGGTTGTTTTCGATGATTAGCAATTTAGCTTTTTGTCAAGAGCCACAGTCTTAATCCATTTAGCAGGGCCACTTCTTTTTTTTTTTTTTTTCTGAGCACAATTCACAGGATCCCTTTATTTGACCAAAATACTTCTCTTTCTCCTACTTCCATAGTAATGATAATATTTTTTGTATAATGCTCTAGCAGGGCCTCTTTTAATAATTTTTGTGGATTATAGGTTATTTGCTTGTTTTCGAACAAATTACGAATTATCCAGAACTGTTACACCTGCACCTCAAACTCAAAATAGCCATCAACATTCAACCATTTATTAAATTAATGTCAATTCAACTTTCTTCAGTGTTTGTTTCTCCCCTCTTTTATTTGTTCTTTCTTTGCAACTAACATTTAGTTTGGTTCCTAATTATTTCTTACTTAGGCCAGTACAAAAGCCTCATTCCATCCTGTGTACCACCACTGTGAGAGAGAGCCTGCCAGCTATCCAGCCCTCGGAGTATTTTATTCTTCTCACTACTCACCCCCAGCTTGAGCCTTCAGTGGCTCTCCATTGCCTGGAAAATTAGGTATTTAATGGTTTTCTACAGTACAACCTATCACAGCAGCCTGATATCCTGGGACTCTGTGGAGGTACCAAATGTGCCAGCTATGTTAGATGCCTGGCTGTTTGCTGAGCAAGCCCTGTGTGCGCCTCATACTGTACCTTTCCCTTCTGTAGTCTCATATCAGGTTGCAGCTGGAAATCTTTACCTGTTGACTTCAGTGTGATCTTAATTCTGTCAATGATCCACATCATGATTTATGCCTATTTTTGATTATTCTGCCATATATGACAGTTACTTAAACATTTGCCTTCTTTACTGTAATAAAATGTCATTCAGGTGAAGCAGTGTATACTTTGTGGTACCACAGAGCCCTTCTCATTTGTAATACCTGGTTACTCCTTAACCATGGCTACCTCTGATCTCACCCACCATACTATTCTTTTACTTTCTTTACAGGTGTAATACTGGCCTTTTTGCTGTAACTTCAGACTGCTTTGGCCTTGGGGCATTTTTATATATCTTGATTGCTCTCAGCCTGATCTTACCATGGTTTTTTTCTTCACATGACTTCTTACATTTCATTTTGCTTGTATCTCACCTCCTCGGAGACCTTCCTTGATCATCCTATCTAGAATACTTTATCTCTGCTTTACTTTTCTTCATATTTATTTTACTTATTAACATCTGTTCCCACCTTAGAATATAAATTCCATTAGGATAACTACTTTGTGCTATTCACTGCTGTGTCCTTGACACTCAGAGTAGTTTGGCCCAGGGGAGCCACATAACTTAATATTTGTTGTAGGAAGGTGTGGGTGTCTTCGTTGTGGTAGATGGTCAGCAGATACTTTGTTAAGACATAGGCTTATTGAATTGAGATACAAGCATGAGTGTTACTACATTTGTCTAGATGACTCAAGGTGTTCAACTTGGGGAAATTGGATATCTTCATCTTGGAAATTTCTAGGTTCTTTCAAAAATCTTTGAGTGAGGGGAAAAGATAGAGGAGCATAGGTGGATCACTGTCATAGTAGTATTGAGCCCTGGTGCAAAATACAAAGTTTTAGAACATTTTTAAGAGACTTAGGAACTTTGTGTTGGAGAGTTTGGTACCAAGAATATGCGGAAGGGGGTGTTCCTTGCCTTATTTTGTCTGGGGACTAACCGTTAGTCAGATCTACAGAAAAGTCTTCAGCTTGCTGTGTTCTGAAAGCTGATGATTCATGTTAGGATCAGGTTAATTGTATAAGGTTTAGAGCCTAGAAAGTGAGAATGTGGGGGGTAGGGTGACGATGGGGTGATTGGCAGGGGAGAGTGATTGGCAGTAAAAGAAAAATTGGAATGGGCAGGGGAGAAAGGAGACTGAAATTCCGGAATTAACCTTACTTTGCAGGAATCTCTAGGTAGTTGCCTAAGGGAAGCCATTTTTTGGTAAAATCTATCCAACTAAAACATACAATAGAACATTTTAAGAAACTGTATGTTGAAAATCCTATTATTGAAACAGTTACTCCAGTGGAAAAAAGGAGCTTGTGCTAGAGAATTTCAGCCTTGGAATGGTAGTGAATAAACTTGTTAATTTACTTGTTTTTTACCATTGAAATTTAGTTAATAAAGGCATTTAAAAAAAATGGTTGAGTATATTAATTTAAAACTCCTGTATCTAATTGTGACCACATCAAGCTTTTGTACTCAAGTAAGGACTTCCTCCAGTAGCATGGGCTTCTCACATATTCTTTCCCCTTTATGAGTCACTGTCAGCGTTAACAAAGCACAGAGCCTCTCAAACAAAGTAGCTGTGAAGCAAGGGCAGTGGCCTTTAAAATTCTTCCTTAGAACCAGAGTGTTGGTTCTGCCAGTTAAAAGAGTCCTGGATAATGCAAATCTTGTACCCCATAATTGATAACAGATATGCAGATCATTTTGTGAAGAATCTGCTCTAGGAGAAATGTCTGGAATGACCCGAACCTGTTAAGGCTGGTTGAGGTAGAAAGAACCCTAGAGGTAGGGTCAGTTCTAATGCCATCAGCTGATACGTGACCATGAATGGGTAAGTCACTTAACATCTGGACTGTCAGGGAAATGGGGACAGGTGAAGATGCTGGAGTAGAATTCAGTGTTTCTTTTTTTTTTTTTTTTGCTATTATTAATATACAATTACATGAGCAACATTATGGTTACTAGACTCCCCTATTATCAAGTCCCCACCACATACCCCATTGCAGTCACTGTCCATCAGCATAGTAGGATGTTATAGAATCACTACTTGTCTCTCTGTGTTATACTGCCTTCCCCCGTATCCCCCACCCCTGCTACATTATGTGTGCTAATTGTAATAGCCCTTTTTCCCCCTTATCCCTCCCTTCCCACCCCTCTTCCCCAGTCCCTTTCCCTTTGGTAACTGTTAGTCCATTCTTGGGTTCTGTGAGTCTGCTGCTGTTTTGTTCCTTCAGTTTTTTCTTTGTTCTTATACTCCACAGATGAGTGAAATCATTTGATACTTGTCTTTCTCTAGAATTCAGTGTTTCTTAACTAGGATATACATCAGAGTGGCCATACTGTATCCAGACCACTCAGTCAGGAGCCTAGGTATTCGTTTTTGTATTGTTTGAAAAACTGCCTGGGTAAAATTGTGATGATAGTAAGCATTTCTTAGTCCCCCCACAACACATAGGAATAAAAGACTTTTTTTTTTTTTGCTAAAAATATTTTCAGTTCCATTCATATAATGAACAGAGATGTTACTTTTGAGTTTGGCTTTTCAGAACATAACTCAATTTGTGATTGGCTTGCTTTTATTTTAGTCTGTAGATTTGTTATGGGGTCAGCTGAGTGTTTGGAGTTGGAGATTAAGTAGCCACCAGGGGGCTCCAATGAGTTGTAAAGGTTTCATTGAAACTCCTCCAAATAGTATGTAATGTCATCCATTTATTTACTGAGCTTAGACTAAGGAGTTTAAAGGCAGACGATCTGCTGTTTCCTTTTCTCTCCTTACAACATCTCTTAGAGAACTTCAGACTTACATAAAAACCTGTTGTATTAGTAATCAGTCGAATCAGTTTCTTTTTATCTTATGCTCTGATTAGGAATCTTAATACAAAACTTCAGTAACAAAAGTGATACCTGCTCTGCAGTACCTAATAGGTACTTTGTCACAGCTACTCTGTCAGGGATACCTGATGGCATGTAGACCTGGGGGTTCAGAGTGCTTTTACATAAAGCCGAAAAGCCTTTTTAAGTGTTAGACTAATTCTAATTTCTTTTTACTCCCTTTATTAAAAGTTAAGTTTGCTGTATTGTGAAGATGAATGATGAATTGGTTAGCTGCTCTTCTTAGTATCTGAAAGGGAAGAGCCAGCTGGGCCTTTTGAGTCTAGGGGAAACAGTCACAAACAAGGCATTTGTGCCCAGGCAGAGAATTTCTCCCCCTTATTACCAGTGCATTCACATTAACACATTACTATTACTGTTTGCAACTATTCAGGGAGAAATTTATTCTTTAAAAATTCCTCAGCCATTGTAGAGAACTACATTCCAGGGCTATATATATATGTTGGAAGTTCTGGGTTCCTTCTGGGAAGGCAGGAGGGGAATCTTGAAGATGAAGCTCTTTTCCAAAAGAACACAGTCTAAGCCCAAAGAAACTTTATGTATAAAAAGCCAAGCTGATTCTCCAATATGATATAACCATTACACATTGAGATACTGTGGATCAAGGCATGTTCCCTGAGACATTAAACAGAGCAACTTAGGTAATATATAGGGAGGAAATTAAAACTGTTCTCCAAAGCATGGTTTGTGGGTAGAATGTGAGGACATAATGCTGTATGTACTGTCTCTGCTCCAGGTCGAGTTGTGTTTAGAGTGTATCGAATGGGCCAAATCAGAGAAAAGAACTTTCTTACGCCAAGCTTTGGAGGTATGTACTTATGCTAATTGATTTCAGGTCCCTACACGTTTGATAGACTGTGAAAGTAAGTGACACCATTCTGATCAAAAGTATTTTCAGCAGCTTTGTATTATTCAGACACCCAAAGATTATTGGTAATAATCTCACTTAGGAGAATTGTCTGGTTGAAGTTTTGAAAGACAGACCTACTACTTGGCTCAGAGAATTAAGCAGCAACAGGGTAAAGTTAACAGTCAGTGGCCTTAATGGGAGATGTAGCCATGAACTAGATCGTTCCTTTGACTAGATTTGATGCTATCATCAGGACTTGTATGCTCAATAGTAACAATTCTGTGACTGTCAATCTTTGATTTCTTTCTTTGGCTTTTTTTTCTCCCTTTCCATCAGTCAATGCCTTTTCTCTTTCCTAGGCAAGACTGGTGTCTTTGTACTTTGATACCAAGAGGTACCAGGAGGCATTACATTTGGGTAAGTAAGTTGGTGGAAATTAATAAGGCATATAGCTGGCTAAATAAATGTATTCTGAACTAGACTGTACTCTTACTAACATATTAATGTTCCCTACTTCTAAGAAGGATTTCAGGTAGCTTATGTTTACTGAATCTGTCATAGAAAACTGCATTTGGAAGTTCTAAGAAACTGTCAGATTTAGAGAACAAATGGGTCAAATTACAAATATTTTACTTATCACAGTTACTATATCTACTTGTAATTATTAAAATCTATATCAAGGTATTAATTGGGTACAAATATATGGAAACTACAGTGGGCTACCTAAGTGCTTTCTCCTATGTGGTTTTTAAAAACTCAAGTATTTGCCTGGTGCTTTCTTTTTTTTTAATTAATGGGTAAATCCGGACTGTTTACCCACCAGTGAGAGTGAAAAATTGCTAGTAATTCAGTTTTTTTATCCTGCAAAAAAGGCAATTTCATATGGTTCAAATCGTAGCATTTAAAAGTAACAGTTTTATTAAGATATAATTCACAGACCATAAAATTCATCCTTTTAAAGTATACAGTCCAGTGGTTTTTAGTATGTTCACAAAGTTGTACAACCATCATCACCATCTGATTTCAGAACACTTCCATCACCCAGAAAGGACCCTTTGTACCTATTAGTTACCACTTTCCCATCGTCATCTCCGCATCCCCAGACCTAGGCAACCACTAATGTACTTTCTGCCTCTGTAGATTTGCCTGTTCTGGACATTTCATATAAGTGAAATCATATAATGTGGGTGGGGTCTTTTGTGACTGGCTTAATTCACTTAAGCAAAATGTTTTCAAGGTTCATCCATGTGGTAGCATATGTCAGTACTTCATTCATTTTTATTACTGAGTAATAGTCCATTTTAGGACCATACCATATTTTATTTATCCATTCAGCAGTTAATGGCCATTTAGATTATTCCCACTTTTTGGTTATTGTGAATACTGCTATGAACAGGCTTCACGTGGATATGTTGTTCTTTGAGGTATATACCCAGGAGTGGAATTCCTCGGCCCTGTGGTAACTCTGTTTAACTTTTGAGGAACTGCCAAACTGATTTCCAAAGTGGCTGTCCCATTATATATTCTCACCAGCAGTGAGGGTTCCAGTTTTTCCACGTCCTCACTAACACTTGTTAATATTCTCTGTTTTTTATTTTAGCTCACTTTGTGGGTATAAAGTGGTATCTAATTGTGGTTTTTATTTATATTTCCCTTGTGGCTAATGATATTAAGCATCTTTAAGCATCTTTTCTTGTACTTATTGGCCATTTGTATATCTTGGGAGAAATGTCTATTCAAGTCCTTTGCTTATTCTTTAATTGGCTTATTTGTGTTTTTATTGTTTATTCTGGATACAAGTCGCTTTATTGGATATATGATTTGCAAATATATTTTTTTCCCCATTCTATGGGTTGTTTTTTTACTTTCTGGAGGGTGTCCTCTGAAGCACATTTTAATTTTGATTAAGTCCCATTTATCATTTTTTCTTTTGTTACGCTTTTGGTAACGTATCTAAGAAGTCATTGTCTGATTGAAGATCATAAAGATTTACTCCTGTGTTTTATTTGTTTAGCTCTTATAGTTAGATCTTAGATTCATTTTGAGTTAATTTTTATATATCATGAAGTCTGTTTAGATTTGATTTTCTCATCTGAGACGGGGAAGAAGGTGTATTTTGAGAACACTGGTATGTCCAGAACTCTTTCCTTCCCCCACCAACCCTGGTGCCTGATGTTACATATGTAGTGTAGTCTTGTGATTGCTGGACAGGAAGAGAGTGAGATCAAACTCTAAACTGGATAACAAATTTCAGGGTTTTCTGGATGGAGATTCTTAGTGTATTCACATATTAGGAGTGCTTTAAGACTCTGGGTCTGATTTTTCTCCTTTGTATACAGGAAGTTCAAAGAGATCTGTGCTTTTCTTCTGGACAATACCATGTTAGCAGAAAATTTAATTCTTGCAAATAGATTGATAACCTCTTCTTGAGTTCAGACAGGTTTCTTTATCCTGAGTATTCTTACGAGGGTGGGAAAGGAGATGTTACAGTATTAAGGTACTAAGATTATGGCTAACAAAGGGATGTATATATTTTTCTTCTCCAGGTTCTCAGCTGCTGCGAGAATTGAAAAAGATGGATGATAAAGCCCTTTTGGTAGAAGTACAGCTTTTAGAAAGTAAAACCTACCATGCCCTGAGCAACCTACCGAAAGCCCGAGCTGCCTTAACCTCTGCTCGAACTACAGCAAATGCCATCTACTGCCCCCCTAAATTGCAGGCCACCTTGGATATGCAGTCAGGTAATACTCATAGCTGTCATGGGATGTTTTCTTAAAGATGATCTTATCTCACAGGTGAAAGGAATGGGGTAGTGGCTAGAGGATAAAATTGGCTGATGGGGCTCAAGTTCTTCAGAGATGCCAGTTAGAAGGCTACCTCTCTAGCCAGCTGCCCTCTGCCCTTCCCACTCCCCTCCATTAACTGCTAATAATGCCTAAAATACATTAAGGACATTCTTATTTGTGGTTGACCAGACAACCTGTTGTTAGAGCTGAGATCCTAGAGCAGTCTCACTTAGGTTTAGAAAGCTCTCCATCAGAGCCACTTATATGGTGGCACTTCCCTCCAGGCTTGGACTAACCAAGTCTGTTGTCACTTGGAGACCTTTGTAAAGCACGTTGCACTTTTCCAAAGGGCCTCAGATCAGGGCTGAGGAGAGACTCCCCAGCCTCGGTTTCAGTTTCGTGTAGTGGATAGCTTTCTGATGGAGTGTGAATGTTGGGGCTAGGAAGCCATGGATGGATGGTAGAATACTTTTTCTTGTAGTTGGCAACTATTAGTTGTAATTTATTACCATCACTGAAAGAAGCGCTTGGACTGGAGGCAGAAGACTAGTGTAAGCCTGGTGCTATCTCTGCAATCTTTGTTTCCATATCTGTTATAGAGAGAATAGCTGCCCCTTGCTTGCCTCTGATGTATTGTTAGTATCAAATGGCATGTTTCTTTACTCCGTTTTTAGGAGCAGAAGTTCTAGAAACCAACTTTCCTGGGTTGAATTTTTGGTTTGGCAATTTTTAGCTGTATGACTTTGGGTAAGCTATTTATCTTTAGCTGATCTGTAGAATGGTGGTAATAATTTACCTCCTCATAGGATTGTGATGAGGATTAAATGAGATGATGAATATAAAGCTGTTATAACAATACCTAGCTTTGACCAAATATTTGCACTTTCTTTAAGCTGCTAGTCTTTGATTATGCTCTTCCTTAATGGACAAGAGTTGAATTAGCTTTCTATTTCTCAGGAAATTGAGGCCATTTTTACATGAACCAGCTGTACTTTTCTTCCCTTTCCAGGTTTTATATCACTACATTTTTACCCCTTATCAGGTGATCCTTCTTCCTGTCCTTTTGTTCTATTCTAAATCTGTAGTCTTTCTTGTCCACTTGGATCTTCCTCTTAATCTTTGAACTGCTTCAGCTGAAAACAGCCATTTCTCTTTTTAAATTGCTGTGTGCAAGCTTCTTGACAAAGTTGAAAGGGTATCCTCCTTACTTGGTGTCTCTGTTGACTCCTTGAGAGAAGTCAAACAACCCCCTTGTAACCTCTGACTTTTGGCAGGGAATTCGACCCTATTGAATACTCTGGGCTTCTTCAACATCACTGTCCTCTTAAGTCCTCTTCCCTTGACTAATTATCTTCAGTCCCACTTTGCTGTCCCCTCTTCCTTCTGACTGCCTCTGAAGCGTCGGTGTCCCTCAGCGTTGTTCTCATAGTTCCCCTCTCTGCTCTGTCTGATTCCATACTGTCTCATGGCTTTAGCTGCCACGTACCACGGATAGTCTCTTCATCTGGATCTGCAGTAGCTTCCCTCTCCTGAATTCCAGATCCAGAGTTCTAGCTGCATCATGAATGTATGCACACACCTAAATGTTCCATAGATATCTCAGTCTTAACATGTCAAAAACTAAAATATCTAACCTCCTCCCCCTCAATTGTTGTTTTCTACATTTCCTGTTTAGTTAGCAAATCATTGATTAGTTGCTCAAGCTGTTGTCTTTGGGGTAATTTTGACTCCATTCTCTCCTTCACCCCTCATATCAAATCAGTTGCCAGATTAGGTTGAATGTGCCTTTAAATATGCGCTTTCCTTTCCATCTCTGTAGTCACTACTGTCATTAAGGCCTAGACCACTGGAGTAATCTTTTATTGATCTAATTGTCCTTACTCACTTTTCCCAATCCACTTTGCCTTATTTGGCCCCAAAGTCTCTTTTCTGAAACAAATCTGATCATGTAATTCTTCTGTTTAAAATTTTCCCATGGTTCCACATTATCCCAGGCTAAATTTTACTTTGATTTAGCATTCAAAAGGAAGGCATCCTTTCCTTTTCATCCTCATTTCTGGTTTTCAGTCCTAGTCACCAGTGACTTCATGTGTTCCTGCTTCTGTGCTTTGCATATTTTCTCTTTGTTTGGGAAGTCCCCTTTCATCTGTCCTCTTGGCAAAATCTGATGTATCCTTCCACAGCCAGCTCAGATGTCTCTTTTATAAACCTTTTTCCGTGCCCTCTTTGCTCTCAGACTTCCCTATCAGAGGTATTCTTTTTACATATTAATGGTACTAATCTGTTTCCATTTTGGTGACGTCTTTCCCTTTGTGAGACAGTGACTCCTTGCTTTATTCATGTATTTCCTCTATAGTTGCTATACCAGTGCTTGATATATGGTAGGCACTTGTTAATATTTGTGTGAATGAGTGACAGTCTAGTTTTTTGTTTTGTTTTTTTAAATAACGGACCTCATATGCCAGCCATGTACTACTCACAGTCCTCATGTGGCCTCTGCTTATGATGTGCTTGGAAAAGCAGTATACCAGTTCTTGGTGCTTATTTTACTTCTTTCTTTTTTTTTATTATTAGCCATTTTATTTTGGGTCTGGTATATGCTCTTCTAGTTCTAGGCTAGGAGATCAGGAAGAATGGTGATTCTAACTCAGCTAGGTTAGCAGTGTTAATAGTTTGTTGGGTACTCTTAAAGGAGCTCTTCTTGGCTTTAGGGACGGGCGAGTTTTCTCCAGGCTTCTAGTTAAGAACTGTAGTAGAAGGATCTGATTACTTCAGCCTCAAAATAGGCTTTTTGGGTAGGGTAAAAAGTACTGGGCATGGCATGTATCACTAAATAAATGGTTACTAAGCCAGAAGTTCCCAGGTGGCATGCCAGGCATACCAGGTATGTGACAGGTGGGTTAAAAGTGTGCTGAAACATCGATGCCCTGGGGTCATGTGTAAGCAGTTTCGTCCTTTTACTCTAGTGGGCTGAATACTTTCCACATGTACCTTGATGTGAAAAATGTCAGGAAGCACTGTGGTAAACAAATGGATGGGGCTGAGGTGTGTAGCCTCGTAAGGGGTTGAGGCAGAGTTAGAACTGATACAGAATCTGAGGGCTTAGCCGTCTCCCAAAATAAAAGGAAATGTATAGAATGGGGTATTAGCAGATCTAATCAAAGTTCAGCTCATTGGAGGCAACTGAACTGCTAAGCAGTAGAGAATTGTTTAGATGAACTATGGTATATCAGCCTAAGGAGATGCTTAACTGTGTGTAGTTAAGTTCATGGATTTGGCGTTACGTGAGATCTGTATACTGATTGCATCTAGGCAAAAGCACATCCATAAAGGACAAGTATCTGTATTGAGAATATGAGAGATTGGATTTTTTTGTTCTCCCATGAAAGCTGCTTACATATAAAAATGTCAACTTTAGAAAAACTATCTTAGAGAAATATTAGTAGAACAGGTCATTCAAGCAGTCCAGGGATATCAACTTCCTGACTTGTGAAGGTTATGTCATTTAGAGTAGACATGGCTTTTTCTAGTGGCTCCAGAAGATAGGACTGCAGTGGTGATGGAAAGCATGGGAAAAGATGTTATAGCAGGTGGTTTTTAGGATCCCCCTTGAGTTTGGGTCTCTAATGTCTTTGGAATTTGTATTGGCAAGATGACATTGAACTTGGAGGCCAAAGACCTGGGTTCTAATTCCCAGCTTTGCCACTAGCTGGCATAGACTTTGGGCAGGTCCTTTCCTGTGCTCTTCAATAAGTAGGTGGGGTTGGGATAGATTTCTGAGGCCCTTTCCAGCTCTGATCTTTCCTGGTTCCATTATTTATGTGGTTCTTACTCCTTTCTTTTCAATGCCCAGGTATTATTCATGCAGCAGAGGAGAAGGATTGGAAAACTGCATACTCATATTTCTATGAGGCATTTGAGGGTTATGACTCCATCGATAGCCCCAAGGCCATCACATCTTTGAAGTACATGTTGCTGTGCAAAATCATGCTCAACACGTAGGTGCACATTAACTTTGGGATATGAGAACTTAAGTCTTTCAGCTATGTTTTCCTGCCATGGCAGAGATGGCTTGGGCAGGGAGTTTGGCCAGTTAAAGGAGCAGCAGGAGCCCCTTCTGGAGCTGGTTGAGGTAGACGGGGAGGGTTAAAGGTGTCCAGAGCACTTTTGATTGCTAGTTTTTCAGAGCTGTAGAGACAGACTTTAGAAATTTCCTTCCCAGCCTCTTGGAGTGTTTTCTTCATCCTGTGGTTATTCTCTCCAGATTAGGTGCTGAGCACAGGACAGAGCGCCAGGAAATAGCTGACAGACCAGTAGCAGCAACTGGGCCACCCAGAATGGGGGTGGGTTAAGAAAGAGGTTAGGGAGAGGTTTGAAAAAGGGAACAGCAGAGATTTTGACAGGTCTTTTTATAAAGAATTCTACAGAATTTGTCCACATTCTTTTGGGAATAAATGAGACTGACTGGGATGCTGTTTGGATTTTTGGATTACACAGGGATGCTGTTTTACTAAGATCTATTATGTTGGAATTTGACTTTATGCTTAACCATTCTGCCTGTTGGGTTTGTTACTTTTGGTAGGTTTAGTGCAGCTTTCTTTATAACATTAGAGTTTTCTACTTTTAGTGCTGAGCTTTGGGCCAGTGTGGTGAAAGTCTTGCTTCTGTGATGTGAAGGGCATATGGATTTAGGGCTGGGGACTAGTTATCTCTGTGGGCAGGGTCTTCTCAGTGGAATTCTGAGAAGAAATTTGCTTAAACTTATATTTAGAAATATAATTCTGGAGCAGTTGACCAAATGTGTCTTTTTTTCTAGCCCAGAAGATGTCCAGGCCTTGGTGAGCGGAAAGCTTGCGCTTCGGTATGCGGGGAGGCAGGTAAGGGAATACTGACTGCAGTTCTGATTTCTGCTCCCTCTGAGGCCAGCTTGTTGTCAGTCATGATGTCCAGTGGGACCAGTGCTCTTCAGGTCTCCATTCTACTCTTCATTCTTTTTTTGCCCCTTTCCCTTAAGCCCATTTAGTGTATTTCCTATAGTGTTAAATTCTTGGTCTGGAGACTCAATATTTTGGTGCTGTTACGGATGCCAGGTGGTTTGAGGGACTTAGAGAACTGAACTGTTTGTAGCACCTGTAGTGAGTTAGGTTGCATTTAATTTTGGCCAGAAAAATCTGCCACGAGCCCGACTTGCCTATCTATCATGTGCAGGATATGAAGTCTTGGCTCCTGTGACTCTAGAGCCTGGTGAGGTCTGATGCACGTGTGCTTTGGGGAGGTCAGATTGCTTGACACAGAAACCAGGTTTTGGTATCTCCCCTGAATGCTTCTCATATCAGTATCTTTCCACTCATGTCCTAAGTTTTGGGTGTGGTGCAAGAAGAAGCCATTGGTGGTCAGTACCCCCTTTGTGCCTAAGTAGGGAAGAATATGACCTGTGTAAAGATGAAGTCTCAGATGTCTGGATCATCCCTTCTTTGTACTTTGCTTGATTATCACAAGTGAAATAAAATTAATCTTTCTAGATTTTGAATGCAGTTGTCTGTAAACAGCAGACAGATTGGTTATCTTATGTCTTTTGGAGGAATGGCCACAACAGATGACTTCCTCCTTCTCTACATGTGGCCCTAATTGGCTTTTCATCAGAAAGTTTCAGATCAGCTCCTTGTTTTGATCACAAGAATCCTGTTAATACTATAGTGAAAGACTCACTCCGCTCTCTAGAACTGGAGTTGACAAGATTGTCTGAGAGAGGTTAAATGTCCAGGACAAGGTCAGGTAACTAGCAAATGGTGGAGCCAGACTTTGAACTTGGATTATCTGGCTCTTAGTTCCAGGCTTTTCTCATGACATTTGTTATTGTAGACAGTAGTGGAGACAAACTATGCTAATGGTTAGCTTTTTGCACCATTTTAAAAGTCTGCTATGTAAGATACACAATCCTAGTTTAAGTACATGGACTGGTTATAAGAGGAGCTTCTTTTGGTCCTTTGTACCTTGATAACAGCTTTCAAGGTGGAGTCAGGCTGATCTAGAAAGATGAATGTTGTAGATTTATTGCTGAATGGAGATTTGATAGCTTGGTCACATGCCTTTTATAACCAGGTGATAAGTTGCCCATAACCACTTGGTTGTAGCTTCATCCCTCTATGGGGTTTTAGGAATCAGTGTAATAGGGAGAATTTTGATACCTCAACCCTAAATAAACCTTGGCCAGTGCTCTACCAAACCTAGCAGAATGAGTCTTGATGAAACATAGGTTTGATGAGGTGTAAGGGCAAAAAGGAGTCTGAGGGGCTAGGAGGTCTTGGAGTTGGGGGAAGAAATCAGTTTTCTGGCCATTTTCCCTTTTAGCTTGTTCTTCTTTGGAGAATGCCATATTGGGGTCTGTTTTTTTGGGGGAAAACTTTGTTAGTATTAAATCAATTCAGATTTCAAAGGGCAGGTGGGTGGCACAAACAGTGATGTTCTTCTAGCTTTTCTTCTCAGTTCTCTGGGGCAGGTTCTTCCTTGTAGCCAGAAGTTGTATGAACATAGCAGCCTGCTTATGAGACTTGTTGGGTGGGATGTGAGTGTGTAGAATAGGTCATTTTCACTATTTTTCTCTTTATTCTTAGACAGAAGCATTAAAATGTGTGGCTCAGGCTAGCAAGAACAGATCACTGGCAGATTTTGAAAAGGTAAGCATGTTATCGGGTTAGTAGGGAACGGGTGGAGGACAGGAGCATTTAAGTACTTGTAAAAAAATTTTTTTATTATTTTTAAGTGATTACAGTTTCATAAGAAGTTTTAGAGTACAGAGCGATTCCATGTATCATTCTCCCAGTCTTCCCCCATGGTTACATCTCTGTTGTAGCAGGATATCAAAACCAGGACATAGTTAAGCACTTTCGTGCAATGAGACTTGTTGAGTTGTAATACCTCATTTATATGTAGCACCTTTCAGTTCCACAAAGTTCTTCCTGTCATCCTTTTTTGCACAACAAACCTATTACCTGCATTTTATGGCTGACGAAGCTGGGAGTCAGAGAGGATGCTCAAAGTCAGAGAGCTAATGTGTGTCAGGGTTTGACTCCATGCCTAGTGCTTGTTCCATGTGGCACAGTCTTAGGTATTCTCTCAGGTCCAGAAACACCAGGTCTGCTCCTCCTCTGTGGGCAAAAGAGAAATCTTAGTGTGTGTAGCTGGGCTGGAAGACGAGCTTGTGTGAGCAGTAGGGTTGTGTGTTCCTTTCTAAACCTCTGTCTTCAGTCTGAGTATACAGTAAACATAAACGTAGACCCAGGAAGAAAAAGTTAGTGTGGATGGAGACGAGCCTGACTGCTGCCAAGGTTCATCATCCTTCTGGAGGCTTCTTGCCAATTCCCGTACTCGGCATGCTCTGCTTCTTCTCTTACACCTTGTAGCACAGTTGATGTTTATTTACTAATGGTAAATTGTTACATATATTAATAAACAAACTGTCTCCATCATTTTCCTCCAAAGTTTGGGTGTTTCATGGAACACTTTGATAAGTAGGGGCTCCTTGGAAAAGGGTCTGTCGCCAGTTATTTGGGGGACATTAGGGTTAAAGTTAGAAAGGTGCTTTGTTTTCTTTTAATTGCTGGGCTGTACTATGCCAATGTTCCTTATAAAATTCCAAGAGCTAGCTGTGGAATTCAGCATTTCCTGTTATTTAATCTCAGAATTCTTTTCCCTCCAGTGGAGACAGTTAGTCCTATAAAAATACATGTTGAGAAGTGCTTGTTTAGTTAATTTGATTTACAAGCTGAGCTGCTCTTGGGGCTTAAGTAGTTTGAGCTGTTAACATGGGACTTTCAGATGGAAAGGTGGTGTGCATGGAGGGTGGCTCTGCTTTAGTTCTTAATGTTCCTTTTCTTCTGTCTCTGTCATGGCTGTTCTTCCATCCCCCCAAGTCCTCTAGAACCCCAGTCAACCATGTAGTTACCAGGGCCAGCAGGCTGTTAAGGAGCCTAGGAGTAGAGTGACTTCCAAGGGCTTGCTTCCCTGTGCCATCTCTGTGACTGGCTCTTTTGGCAGGCCCTGACTGACTACCGGGTGGAGCTCCGGGATGACCCCATCATCAGTACACACCTGGCCAAGCTGTATGATAACTTATTGGAACAGAATCTGATCCGAGTCATTGAGCCTTTTTCCCGAGTACAGGTAAGAACCTCCTGGAGCTCGAGCCTTTCTCTGGCGTGAGGGGGTCCTGGCTAGGTATCCTCACTATTTCCCTTCCACTCCCATCCAGAATAGGGACTCACTTCTGGGGTGTGCCTGGTGGGCAAGAGGTCCCCAGGAGCTTGGGCTTTTCTAAACATGGGAACCGCAGTTGAGGAGAGGGATGCTGGGGGGCAGAGGCTGGCGGGAGTGCCCTCCTTGTATTGAGTGCAGTCTCCTCCTTGCTTTTCTAGTTACTGTGTGTATGGTAAACATTTTCTCACTGGGTGTGTGGAACAGGAGTGTATATATTGCCTGTAGTGATGAAGGGCAGGCTGATGGACAGAGCACAAGAGACCTAAGCACGGCCAAAGAGAGTCTGCCCCTGTAGAGACATTCAGCAGGATTTCAAGAGAGCGATTCACCCTCCCGATCCTCCATATTAGAGGCAAAAGTAAAACTTTCAGTGTTGGTGTCTCTTTACCTTTCCTTTTAGATTGAACACATATCTAGCCTCATCAAACTCGCCAAGGTAAGGAGTCCTGAGCTTGCCTTGAGGGTAGGGATGGGGGTGGGAGTGTGTTTACACCCTTGTTGGAAAGCTTCCAAGCTTCTCAGTGGGGAATGGGGACGTGGGCTCAGAGCTGAAGTTGCATTGTTGCTGTTGTGTTTTTTAATCCATTTGCCCTAAGACCCCTTGATACAAGGCTTTCACATCAGTGTTATCTCTGACTAGTGGATACTGGTCTCTTTAATCATGTGCTTTGATTTCAGGCTGACGTGGAAAGGAAATTATCACAGATGATTCTTGACAAGAAATTTCATGGTGAGTAACAGTCACACAGATGAGGGGGCTGGTGGTAGTGATGAAATGGTTGAAGAGACATCATGCTCTTATCTTGAAAGATGTTTTTGTCTCACTTGGTGGTTTCCTGGGATCTTGGCCTCTCTTATCCCTGTGATGAGAGTGTAAAAAACATGCACAAGTGAACAGGGAGACGCATGCTCTGCTCTGTCTTTCTTTCTGGAGAAAAGTGAGACAGCTGGGGAGTGGGCTGCTTCTCACGTGCTTGGCCTCTAACCCCTTCTTTTACCTGGGCCGCCCTTGTGTTTCCTGCAGGGATCTTGGACCAGGGGGAGGGTGTCTTGATTATTTTCGATGAACCCCCAGTAGATAAAACTTATGAAGCTGCTCTGGAAACAATTCAGAACATGAGTAAAGTAGTGGATTCCCTCTACAACAAAGCCAAGAAACTGACATAGGTGAGTGCCGGCGTCGGACTGGCCCGGGCAGCGTTGCCTTCTGCCTGTCGAGACTGAGCCTCCTGGTGGCCTGGTGGCTTCCGCAATTGACACTGCTCTGTCTTCTCTTGCAGAGTTGGATCTGTAGCGGTCTTTTGGAGAGTGTGTGTGGCAGGAGAGTGAAACCTTTGGGAAAATGCTGGGGGATTCTTTTTTCTTTTTGTTCTACTTTTCGCTCGGAAAGTTTTTAAATCCTCATTTGGTGCATCTGTATTCCAGCCAATAGGTGTGCCAGTTTTCGTGTAATCTTTACTGGCCCAACTTGGGAGTGGGGAAATTGCTTAAAAAAAATGAAAAAGAAAAAAAAAAGGTTATTCTAAATAAAAGGAAAAGGCTTACACTACCTAAAGCTGTGCTCTCTGCCTCCTGGGAGAAGGCCGCAAAGCCAGGCCCTCCACCAACCACTGGGGGCCTCTGATCCACCTGCTGGGTGTCACCTCTCCTCTTCAGAATTGGGTGTTTGCCTGACCATCAAAGCAACGACTTTTTATTCTGTTTGTACTGAACCAAAACAAACAACTGTGTATAGACTGCTGTTTTCTTTGTTATTTGAAATGAGGTGTTCCGGTGTTCTTTCCCCTGCCATATGGCCTGTCCACTAGCCCTTCCCCAACAAGGGGGCCAGCAGACTGGCCGAAGGTCCGCCGCCACGCCTGCACAGCTCCGCTCCGGCCTGGGAAGGAAGGGGGTTGAGTCCAGGAGCTGGTGCCCTCTCCGGCCACACGAGGAGCAGTGTGGACCCTTGGGGCCTGCTGTGCATGGGGCTCTTTTTCACCCAGTAAACTAGATTAGATGTCAGTGTTTTAATTGCCCCTTTTCTGCTCTTTTCTCTCCTTCACTTTCCCCTCCGAACCGAGACCATTCCTGCGTCTCTCTTCGTTCCTCCTTCCCCCTCCAGGGGAGCCAGGCTCTCTGAAATCCATCAGCTTCTCTCCCTTTCCCACTACTCTCCTGCTGTCAGATGGATTTTTTTCCTTTTTTAAACAGTGAACATTGGAAATGAGACTGTGGGATGTGGGTTTTTTGTTGTTGGATTTCCAAGCGACCTCATGTTCCTCTGCTAGGGAGCTTCTTTATTTACGTCCTAGAAGTTGAATGGATGGGAGGTAGAGCACTGTATTTCAGCATGCTTTGTTTTATGATGAGATTGCTTAGCAAGGCGTAATGCCATCTGGGCAGGTAAGCTTCTGCACCTCTGTTGTGTTCAGCTGTATTTTCTTCCTCATCTTCTCTTTGTCTCTCTTTTCCTCTCTCCACCTCATGTCTCCTCCCTGCTGGCCTCCTTTTATCTTTCTTTCCCTTTCTCAAATTATCCTTTCAGGTTTTCGTAATAAATTTATATTTTGTAAAAGGATTTTGTTGTACCAGGTTTTGCATCCTCAGTGAATCTGACTGGCTTTTATTTTCCTCTCCGAAATCAGGTTTTTGTTCTTGAACATCTCTCCCCATCATGTCCAGTCACTGTTTTGGTTTTGGCACCATCAATATCAAATGTACAAACGGTTCTTGCTAACCAACACCAGGTATATCTGATGTTCAGATGAGTTCCAATAAAAACAATTTTTTTTTCAAAATGTGTCTTTTCTTGAGTGCAGGAGGGTGTCTGAACAAAGTCCACACAGCACTGTGTAGCCCTCTAGACAGGCCAGAGCTCTGCTGTCTAATTGCTTCACGGAAGATCTTTAAATCTGGGGTTAAGTGGAGGGCTTTGGGTAAGAAAGTTGGTCTGTGAGGCCTGAAATCAAAGATGGTGTTTAGGTATCTTTCTGTTTTTCCAAGGCAGCAGTCCAGTGAGGACACGGGTTGGGTTGTTATATCCTCTGAGCCTCTTTCCTCATCTACGCCATGAGGATGGCACATAGGTAACTGGCATGAGGGTTATGTGAAGCAGTGGAAATCCAAGTTCCTGGAGAGCTGTGATACTCATTTTTGGTTTATTTTCCATTTGGAGTCACCAGCAATGATTTTCTTATTACCCCCTTTAGATCTTGGGGATGGTTCTGAGGGGCTCTGAGGCCACTGGATGGATGGGGTGAGCCAGCCCCTAGCTGCCAGCTCCACTAAGTTCTGCTATTCTCTGGTTTAATATTGTGTCTCTTGCAGGAAGAGTTTTGGTTCAACAAAGGACTTTAAAAAACAGTATAAAGGGATTCAGAGCTGGAGCAGCAGCGAGGGGTTTCCCAAGCCTAGGGCAGCCCCGGGAGCTCAGGTGGGCACAGCCCTTTCCTTTGCTCCCTTTGTAGGTCCATGACTCCCTCTAGACTGCTGCCCAGTGTGTAGCCTGTAGCCACAAGAGGCTACTGAGCCCTTAAAGTGTTTCAGCTGCAGCTGTAATGGACTGCAAGTGTAAATAGACTGGGCTTTGACGACTTAGTATAGGAAAAAAGTAATTGAAGTTCTTTTGTATGTTGAACTATGAGCATATTGGGTTAAGTATATGAAAATGTACCTGTTTCTTTTTACCTTTTTAATGTAGCTGCTAGAAAATACCGTCTATGTGGCTTGTGTTTGTGGCTCACATATTTTTTTGGATAGTGCAACTCCAGGTCTCCAGGACTGCTTCCCCTCCCAGGCCCTCAGATCAGCTGGGTCTAGGCACAGCTGAGAGCGTCCGGTGGCCCATGGGCTGCCTGGACCCGGCTTCTTATGTAGGAACCCTTGCAGGCACCAGCCCTCATGATGTCAGGGCTTCCTGGTGTGTTCATGAGATACTGAGGTGCTTGGTGCTGGAGCCCTGCTGTGTGCGAGTTATGTAATCTGTGCTGCCCAGAAGTGCCACTAGATGCTGCTCTGTGATCCCTGAAAGAACAAAGCATGACTCCTCAGGAGCCAGGTCTTGGCGCTGCTTTATTTGGAACCCTTTCTGGAAGCTAACTGGCCGGGGCCTTGGCTTCCCTTCCTCAGGGTGGTTTGGGACTGGGGTGGGGGTGGTGGGGAGCATCCAGAGGTTGGGGATTCTCAGACAACGCATTGGCGGCAGCCCAGATACACAGCTAGAGGCAGGCTTTAGTGGGAATAGGCTGATGGGTGGTGGGATGTGGAGTTCTCTGATGAAGATGGGGAAGAAAACAGCTCTGCTTTGAAAAGCTGTGTCTGCCTTCTGGGTCCTTGATTCTGCCATTTCTAACAGATTTTTGCACTTTTCTTACTTTGCAGGTGGAGTGGTGATGGGAGCTTGGGGGTTGTGCGTGCCTTGAAGCAGGCAGAGCAGGCATGGCATGGGTGTATATGTGTTCTGGACAACTATCAGTTACAGGAGCAAGTGGGCAGGCAGTGTCATCCCATTCGTGCTGTCCTGCAAACATGACTTTGCCTTTGACAAGTGTGAGGAGGCTGGGATAGTAATGCACGCAGCATTTTGAAGGTGCTAGGGAAGAGCTGGCCAGCTGAAGGCATGAGAGGACACTAGGGTGTGGTCAGGCTGGACAAGGCCCAGGCAAGTGCATGATTTCTTGGTTTGGGAAACAAGGTTGGGTGAAGTGGAACTTGATACTACCCACTATGAATTGGGATTGCTAGAACCAAAATTTGTAGGTGTAGGTAACAGGGTGGGTCCAGATAGTTCTAAGGGGTGGATTATAGGTTAAGAAATCTAGGCATATTACTCCTATGTTTTTCGCAGCACTATTTACAATAGACATGAAATGGAAGCAACCTTTAAGTGTCCATCAGTAGATGAATGGATAAAGAAGATGTGGTACATGTACACAATGGAATATTATCCAGCCGTAAGAAGAAAAGAAATCCTCCCATTTGCAGCAACATGGATGGAGCTGGAGGGTATTATGCTCAATGAAATAAGCCAGGTGGAGAAAGACAAGTACCAAATGATTTCCCTCATTTGTGGAGTATAACAATGAAGCAAAACTGAAGGAACAAAACAGCAGCAGACTCAGAACCCAAGAATGGACTAACAGTTACCAAAGGGAAAAGGACTGGGGAGGGTGGGTGTGAAGGGAGGGATAAGGAGATTAAGGGGCATTATGATTAGCACACATAATATGGGGGGGCATGGGGAAGGAAGTATATAGCACAGTGACTAGCATCTTACTACGCTGTTGGACAGTAACTGTAATGGGGTATGTGGTGGGGACTTGATAATAGGGGGAATGTTGTAACCACAATGTTGCTCATGTGAAACCTGAGCATAAGATTGTATATCAATGATACCTTAATAATAATTTAAAAATCTAGGCATATTTTGGGAAATGGAAAGCATTTAACCTTTGCTCAACACCACCATCTAAAGGGAACCTTAAGACGGAGACCAACTTAGGAGTTGAGTCTCTCTCCACTTAGGGGCTGGAGGAAAAAAGGCTGGGATTCGGCTTTGCCTTGGAGAGGAAGAGTCCTTGGGCCAGGGGACTTGGAGATTACTTTTTAGCGCCCCATATGTGGAGGAGGGTTAAGGATAGCTCCATTTGAGAAGGGGTTAGGGGTCGTACACTGAGGAACATTCAGAGGGAGGGACACTGAGCCATGTCCCTTCCGAGTGAAGATGACAGCTCCTGTGGATGTTTCTGAAGGGCTGTGGAAGAAGTAGCCCTCTGGGTTCAGAACAATGCATTTTCTATATATGTGTCACTAAGGTCCCTCAAGTTTTCAGTTGCCACTACTAACAGAAATCTCTGGGTAGTAAATTCTAGCGCTTTCTGGTTAGCATTTTTCTGAGTGATACCAGATTTCCGTTCTGGTTAGGGCAGTGGGCAGAGCTGCCACAGGTTTTCAGCCTAAGTGAATGGGAGTGATCTAGGAGTCAGGGAATTGGATTTTCTCTGGATTGCTATTGACTCATCTCTAGGTCTAGAAGTGATAATCTGGATTAAGATGTGGTTTATTAATTCTATGTTTCTCAGGATTGTGGTCAAATTTGAGTCAGTTTCCACAACCAAACTAAAACACGAAGAATGGCCTTGGTGAAGGAGCTGGATTCTCGTCTGAGAGAGGAACAGCTCTTAGAACCATAATTTTGCTCAGAATTTTATAATTTTACTGGCATCAGGTCTTCAAATTATACATGTTTAGTATGAAAAATACTTAAACCAGAGGATCAAGGGTGGTTGGAGGGACAGTGGAAATTCTGCGGTCACATTTGTGATGGGTTCAGGATTGGCCCGTCCCTGAGCAGAGGCCCAGCCGGGGGCCTCAGGACCCTGTCCCACGTGCGGTATGGTTGAAAGCTAGTTGCTGTTTGCGGAATAGCTCAGAACTGCCAACGCCTCTCTGGCCTGGGTTTCTGAGACCTACCCAGGCGGCGGGCATTTAATGGGCTGGGAAAACGGAGGCCCGGGAGGGGAAGGCACTACCGATTTAACAGTGCTCTCGGGATGCCCGTGGCATTGAGGAGACCTCAGCAAAGACGTCCCCCAACTCGGCGCCTTACTCCGCCAGCCTCCAAGCTCCTTTCCCTGCGGACGAGGATGTTATATGGAAGGAGGGAGCTCGGGGCCTCGGCCTTCGCGCATGGCTTCCGAGCGGCTCAGGCGACAGCCTCAGTCGGGAACGAGAGCGCTCCCGGAGCCGCGACTGCGGACGCAGCGGCGGGAACAAAGGCAGCACGTGCCTGGGCGGGGCGGGGGTGGTGGTGCCGGCTTAGGCCCCGCCCCACCCGCCGCGCTCCCCCGGGCCCGAGCTCCGCGGCGCGGGGTGCCCTAGGCTCACGCCGCCTGGCCGCTGCTCGCGCGGCGGCGAGCAGTGAGGGAGGGGGCGACCCCCGAGAGCCGGGGCGGGGCCGGCGCGAGTACCGCCGCGCCCGGGCCCGGGTCCTAAACGGGTCGCGGCCGCACCCTGCCCGCACCTCGCGCAGCCCGTGCTGAGGACGGCGCAGCCCGGCCCGGCGGCACCAGGACCGCCCGCCGGCTCGTGGCCCGTGCGCGCGCCCCGAGAGGCGGCCGCTGGGGTGCGCGCCGGGCGGAGCGGGAGCGGGAGCGCGGCGGCGGCGAAGGCAGCCGAACAGGGGCGGGGCCGCGGCGCCTGCAGAACCTTGGACAGAAGCTCCAGAGCCGCCGCCGCCAAGCGCGAGCCCCGCCGAGCGCCGGGACAGCGGTGCCGAGCCGCGGCGCGCATTGCGGAGAGCGCGGAGCGCAGGAGCCGCCGCCTGTGGGGTAAGCCTGTGCCTCGCGGGGTCTTGTTGCCCGTGGGGAGCTCGGGCCGGGGTCGGGGCCGCGCGGTGTGGAGGCAGGGGTCCCCCGGCCGCCTCCGCCCGCGCTCGAGCCCCTCCCGCTGCCATCCAGACCGCAGCGGCGGCGGGCGGGGGCTGCTGCAGTGGAGGCGCCCTGGCTGCGGCGCCGGGGCGCGGGCGGGGCCCCGGGGCCAGGGCCGCGGGGGCCGCCGAGGCCAGCGTGGAGGAGCGCGGCGGCGAGCCCAGCCTCGGGCTGAGCACCATCTTGTTTTCCACGCAGATCCGAAGGGGCAGCACGCGTCCCGGGAGCGCCCCCGCCGCCTCCTCCCCCGGGCCGCCGCGGGCTCGGTGAGCTGGTTTTTCCCTCCGGCCGGCAGGCTGGGCGCGCAGGGGCGCGGGCCCCAGCCCGGCGCGCAGCGGCACCATGGGCACGGTGCTGTCCCTGTCCCCCAGCTACCGGAAGGCCACGCTGTTTGAGGATGGCGCGGCCACCGTGGGCCACTACACGGCCGTGCAGAACAGCAAGAACGCCAAGGACAAGAACCTGAAGCGCCACTCCATCATCTCCGTGCTGCCTTGGAAGAGGATCGTGGCCGTGTCGGCCAAGAAGAAGAACTCCAAGAAGGTGCAGCCGAACAGCAGCTACCAGAACAACATCACGCACCTCAACAATGAGAACCTGAAGAAGTCACTGTCGTGCGCCAACCTGTCAACGTTTGCCCAACCCCCACCGGCCCAGCCGCCCGCACCCCCTGCCAGCCAGCTCTCCGGCTCCCAGACCGGGGTCTCCTCATCTGTCAAGAAGGCTCCGCACCCTACTGTCACCTCTGCAGGGACACCCAAACGGGTCATCGTCCAGGCGTCCACCAGCGAGCTGCTGCGCTGCCTGGGCGAGTTCCTCTGCCGCCGGTGCTACCGCCTGAAGCACCTGTCCCCCACGGACCCTGTGCTCTGGCTGCGCAGCGTGGACCGCTCGCTGCTCCTGCAGGGCTGGCAGGACCAGGGCTTCATCACGCCCGCCAACGTGGTCTTCCTCTACATGCTCTGCAGGGATGTAATCTCCTCCGAGGTGGGCTCCGACCATGAGCTCCAGGCCGTCCTGCTGACCTGCCTATACCTCTCCTACTCCTACATGGGCAACGAGATCTCCTATCCACTCAAGCCCTTCTTGGTGGAGAGCTGCAAGGAGGCCTTTTGGGACCGCTGCCTCTCTGTCATCAACCTCATGAGCTCCAAGATGCTGCAGATTAATGCCGACCCACACTACTTCACACAGGTGTTCTCCGACCTGAAGAATGAGAGTGGCCAGGAGGACAAGAAGCGGCTCCTCCTAGGGCTCGATCGGTGAGCCCTGTAGCCCGCTTCCTGGCTCAAGGATTCAATTGATTTTAAAAAATTTACTATTAAAGCAGATTTTGTGTATAGTATGTGTCTAGCAAAGCCACCAAGGGTTTCTTCTTTCCCACCTTCTCTCCTTGGGGCTTTCTTCAGTCCTGCAGAGAACTCTGGGCGCTTTTGAACTCTCAAACTTCGTGCAAAACCCAGAAGATGTATTCAGAGCCACCCAGGCCACTGGTCTCTCATTTGGAGAAATTCAAAGGACTGCCCTGCCTCTGTTGCCCGTGCCCTTGCTGGACCAGGGCAGGTGAGGCTGACTGCTGCTCCCTGCATGGGATCTGGAGAGGGGCCCCTGGCCGGTTGGCCCAAGGAGGAGTTGGCATTTCTGGTTCTTTTCTGGCTCCTGTTTTGAGTCGTCCATTCTGCCCGTGGCTCCTGAGCCGGCTACCCTGACTGAGCCACGAGGGGGGCTGTGAGGCAAGATGCCCACCGCCCTGGGAAAACCTCTTCAATCGAGGAGAAGCCGGCTTGGTGCAAAAAGATTATGTCCTGTTGTAGGACAGGCAGGACTAGGTTTGCTCTTTTTTTCCTAGCAAGGACGACTTTCCTTCAGTGGAGACATGGAACTTACCGCCAGCCCCTTGCCCCTGCTCCCAGCCCTGTCGGTACTGTTGGTTAAGGAGCTGGTTTGACCCATTAAGTTCTTTCATTTTGGGTTCCAGCTAAAGGGGTGGGTTGAAGCTGGGGACATTCTCTCTGGGTGAGTTTTCGTTTGAATAATGCAGCTCACCCTGTGGCAGAGGCCAGGACAGCTGCAGGTGCCCATTAATCAACAGCCTGCCTTGGGGGCAGGTAGGGGTGGCATGCCTGAGACCAGGCCGGGGCCCACCTACGGGCTAAGGCCCCTCGCTGGCGGTGTACATGCGTCTGGCAGAGTCGGCGGCACCAGGGAGACGTGGTGATGAACCCCTTCCCTGCCCCCTCCCCCCGCCCTTAACTTAAAGCTGTTTCCAAACAGTTCAGTTTTTTTTCTGAAGAGGAAGCCTTGCCCTGTGAGGCCCAGTGAGACAGCTGCATCTTGGAGACAATTACACGATGGGACTAGAACTCCTGACGGCTTTGGAAGCCTGCTGATTCTCCAGCTGATCATTTGCACCTGCTGGTTGGGTTTCCGCCTTACCCTAGTGGCTGTAAAAACACATGATGTGTACTTAATCAATTTTCTTTCTAATTTTCCCAGATTGGTGGCTTGGGACTTGGGAGAGGACCAAGAGAAGGGAGCAAGTCTTCCTCGATGGCCCATCACTCTGGCTTTGGGAACAAAGACCATCGGGAACATGCTGCAGAGAATTCTCTCGGCCGGTCCCAATCCCCCAGGGAGGCTGGAAGAGGGGCTGGGGAAGCAGAGGGTCTTTTTTACATAGGATTAGGTTCCAGGTGGCTGCTGATTTCAGCACAAGCACTACTGAAATTCACATAAACGGGAGAAAGCTGTGAAATTGAGGTCCGGGTTTAGGAGGCCTGGAGCAGAGCCCGCCATCCGTGGTGTTCCGGATGCGCGGACGAGGGCCTGCCCCTGCAGGAAAGCGTTTGCCCTGCGGCGCCCCGCGGCCCTCGCTGAGCCATTCCCGGGACTGCTAGATAATGTGAGGCGGAACTGGAAGGAACCCGCGGCTGCCGCCCAGACGTCCCTGCAGCACCTCTTCTCTGCTGGAGCTGTCACACAGCCCGTGCGCTGAGATCCTGCCGCCGTGTGCGACCTGAGGTAGGAGGCCCGTGGGGACAGCAGCAAGAGGGAGGTTCTGGTGCCGCCTCTCAAGAGGGGGGCGCGCGTGGTCACTCATTCGGCCGGCTGAACCTGGCCCGAAACCGTGCCGTTCAGGTGCATCCACAGGATTCCAGTTTTGTGTGTTTCCTTCTTTCTCCATATTTATTTTTTTATTCCTTGGAGGAGGTGCAAATTTCCGGAGTGTCTGGGGGCTGAGGAAGTAACTCTAGTTGTGAAGCCTGCCGTGTGCTCCTCCGCGCCCTTGCACTGGTCATCAGTATTGTGTAAAGGAACCGAGATACTTGAGTGTGCAAGCAATGAATCCATTTGACATGCTGCTATGAAGACTACGTTTAGGACAATTAAAAAAATGAACTAACCTACAAAAAAAAACCCTACCCCTTATTCTTTCATTGTTGCTTTTACAGTGGTATTGTGCATGCAAACCAGGAGCATTTTGTGTCTTAAGAAAAATAATCTTAGAACAGATGGCTGTGAAAATTACACCCGTGCACAGAACAAGTCACAGGAATAATATTCAGGATTTGGTTTTTCTTTTTTTTTTGTAAACCTGCAGGGTTGATATATTCTTTCCATGCAGTTATTAGAATTTAGTTTTGTTCCAACAGTTGTTAAAACTTGGAACGAAAAGGGAATGTGCCATTTTTTTTCACTCGGGATTATTCATAGCTGTATATTTGAAACTGCTAATTACATGCGTGCGATGTATGTTGGTTTTTAGTGCAATTTCTTCTGTAGCTATTCTTTGACCAAACTGTGGGTATTGTTAATATTAATTTATATTTGTCTCATTTGTATGTATGTGTAGTGTGTTTGTAAAGTATGTGTGGTTTATAATCTGACAAGGTCATGAAGCTCAGTTTGGCTGTAATTTAATTCCCCTTCCCTTATTTTTATTTATTTTTGTACTGTGCTGATTAAATAAAATGCACTGACCATCCATTACACAGACCTGTTATTGTGGGCATGTCATTCATGAGCGGGCTGGGGGCCCCTTTTATAAACGATCTCGGCACTCAGAACATAATTGGATTTGTGTTACGGAGGAAGGGAGGGTTAGGGGACAGGGAGAGTTCGTGTTTGCATTTAGGTGATTAACAGAAGCATAGGTTAAGTCAACTCTGGTTTAGTTGCTGTTTGGGGTCAGGAGTTGCTCCCCAAAGGCTCCCTTACTTGGTGAGGCTGGGTGACTGGGACGTTGTGGCCAGGGAAGATCAGGCCCAGGCCTGGCCTGGCGAGGGCTGGCTGAGCAGGTCCTGTGGAGGCACCAGGCCCTAGACCCTGGCAGTGGAGCTTGACTCCGGCTACTGCCCCCATGTGTCCTGGGCCTGGCCCTGCTCAGTGCCCACTGCCCAGAGGCTCCCAGGCCAACAGGAGTAGACTCGTGTCCATGTGGCTCCCCGCTGCCAATTTACTTCTGTGTGGGTTTCTAAGAGAGAATGTAGCCCTCGGGCTCCCAGATAAACAGCCACCCCAACCAGAAATAGTGGTAAGGGAGGGGTCGCCGCCCAGCCGTACTGCCAGCTGTCTCTGCCCATCATGCCAGCAGCCTAGCCTCGGGCTAGAGCGGTGTGGCCTGGACCCTCTGTGGAGGGGCACCCCATCACCCGGAGATGACCTGGGCACCAGGAAGGCCTTTCTGCTCAAGCTGCTCCCTGGGAGAGCAGGGCCACTTGCCCTCCACAGGCCGTCCCTTCGGTCTGAGCCACAGAGGCTGCATTGCCTGCTCCTGTCAGGGACCAGGGACCGGGCGCCATCCCGTGGCGGCAAGGCTGGGGGCCGGGGCATCATTGCCCTCGCAGGCCTTGCTGGCCTGAAGCTCCTGCACCACTCCGAGAGGTCCTGACTTCTCTCCCTTATGCACCGGCCACCCCCACTGACCCCCAACTACCCAGCTCGGGGAGAGGCTGACTTGCACCCTTCACTCAGGCCTCGTCCCAAGCCGCAGCCATAGGAATCTGAGCCTTTCCTTTAATATAGGAACATGGGTTTGAACTGTGAGGTCCACTTACATGCAGATTTTCTTCAATAAGTATAGTGAAAAATTTGTTTGGAATTGTGACAATTTGAAAAAAAAATTTTTTTTCCTGGCTTTATTGTAAGACTATAGCATATAATATGCAAAATATGTGTTTATATCATCAGTAAGACTTCTGGTCAACAGAAGGCTGTTATTTTTGGGGAGTCAAAAGTTATATGTGGCCTTCCAACTGGGGGGGTGGTGGTGCCCCTCCCATGTTGTGGAAGGGTCAGCTGTGTACACGCTGTGATGTCAGCAAATGAGAGCAGGGAGCTCTGAGTCTAGTGCACGGGCTTGGAGACGGTACCGGAAGGTTCAGCTGTGACACCCATCCGCCTTCCTCCTCCCGGCCTTCTTCTCGCTTCCGATTTAATGGTTTCGTTCAGCAGCCTCAGGTAACTTACCCTCCATTTTACTTAGGTGTGCTTAATGCTCCTTCCCATCCTCTGCGATAATAGTTGACTTTACACAAGCTAAAATTTCACAAATTATGGCTTTCAATTATAGATAAGCAGAACACCTTTAAAAATAAGATTTAATGCTTTATTGGTCTTGATAAATCAAAATATGCTTTAGAAATAAAGTTAATTTAATGGAAAATAGGAATATATGCACCAAATCATAAAACTGCATTGAATTAAATCAAGAGGAACACTTCACTGCACCCAATCACTGTCTTCCTGCCGCCCCTCGGTGCCCTGGAAGCACCACTGCGACCACACCCCGAATTCCTCATCCTTCTTCAGTGGTCACGCGCTGTGACTTTTAGGACATCACGAAAAAGTGCTTGTCGACAGCTGGCGGTCCTCTGGCCCTCAGCTGGGAGGCCCTGGTGCTGGGCTGAGGGACCACCAGCAACGTCCAAAGGCGGGAGGAAGGACTCCAAACCCCTCCTTCTCCCCTCCAGCCTCCAAAAGGCACTCGTTTGGCATGTTCCATTTTGGTGTGTCTAAAACATACATTTGCACGTACTAGTATAAAGTAGCAAGTCTGGGAAAGTAAGTGGAAAGGCGAGTGATGTTCCAGTTAAGATGGATCAGCTAGTGTCAGGGTGATTGGCAAAACTGTGACGGTTGCTGAACTGGGCTGGTGGCATCTCTGTGCTGTGTAGGCCGCTGACCAGGCTTCAAGAATGAGAATGGGTTTCCAAGGACAGGATGCCAGTAGGATTCTTTGTTGCAAATTGCACATGGTGCAAATGTTTGTGAGCCCTGGGAACCAGGAGTGGGGGGTGTGCAGGCTGCTGGGACCACCTGGGGGTCAGCCAGGGAATCATGTTAGATACTGGGTGGGCACTGGAAGCTGCACCTGGTGCTTCGTGTGTTTGGCGCGGTTAGGGTAGCAGGACAGGCGCCTGCATGGGGTGGAGGTAGGGCGGGGTGCAGCATCTAGCAGAAAGTGAAGAAAATGATGGCCTGTCCCTCTTTAAGCCCCTGCCAGGCTCCCCCTGCGGCGTGGGCTCCCCCTGAGCCACCTCAGCACACGGCTGCCTGAGCTTCTCTTTCCTGCATGCTTCTGGTCAGGGGCCCCGGGCTGCCCAGAGGTTGAGGCTTGGGAGGATGGTGGTCCCAGGAATGCATCCAAAGCCCATATGCTTTCTTCTGGGCAGAGACAGCGGCACTCACCTGACGTGAGGTCCGAGTACCTGCGGCCTGGGCCCCAGCTGCGCCAGGGGTCTGAGCAGGGTGGGGGTGGGCATCCTGGCCTGGCCTGCAGTGCCAGGACCCTGTGCTGTTTTCTCTTGCTCTACTTCCCGAAATTCTGTGTGCTCCGCCCCACCCACCCCACCCTGGCTCTCCAGATGCACATGAAACGGAGGTGCCAGCAGGGGAAGCTTCCAAACCCCAGCGCTCCTGTCGCCCCTGCAGCTCCATTTTCTTATTAGTGTTCCTGACAAGAGTGTGGGCACAGCAGACACGAGGTCTGATCAGCAAACTGCAAACTGCAGAAATAAGTACAGACAACCACGGGCACAAGCTGTGTGGCTGAGTGAGATGGTCCCATGCTGCCATCCTGGAGAGGGGGCCAGGAGGTCAGGGGCAGGCCTGGGCAGGGCGGACTGGGCAGCCCCGGCCACTGGCTTGGGGCTGAGGGGCTGGCCCTACAGGTGAACCTGCTCACCTGGTGGCGTTGGGTGGCTGCAGGGGCAGGGGTGGGGTCTGCCGAGGAGGTCTGAGCGGCTCCCTGAGCCGGGTCATGGGTGCGACGGTCACTTCAGGGGAGGGGTGGCAGGCTGGGCTCACAGAGAGCAGGGCCGCGTCCTCAGCTATCCCACCCCAGCTGCTGGCCCCCTACCTGGGGAGCCTGTCTTTGGTTGGGGAAGCTGTGTCCTGGGTCCGCCACCCTTTGGAGGGTCATCAGCCGGTCACTAAGTAAAGGCATGCTGCGGGCTGACTGGCCAGCTGAGGGAGGCCTGCGCCGACGGAGGCGCCGTCTTGCCCGCGGCAGGACGTGGGCTCCGTGTCAGCCCGAGCATCTGGGGCAGGGCACCAGGCTCTTTGGTCTGTTGAGTGAGGCCCATGGAAAGTCAGGACAGAGAAGATGGAGACCCCAGGCAAAAAGCCAAGAACACCTCAGTGGAGGAGCCTTAGGGAAGGCAGAAGAGGGGCTCCTCCCCAGGCACGGACCCAGGCGAGCTGATTTCTAGCGGGAAGTAGCAGGGATTCAGCAATGAGATGGGAGCCTAGGATGCTGAGCGGAGGGGATGCCTGCCCTGGGCTAGCGGCTCCAGGCTCTGCAGCCCCGCTCCCAGGGGAGGCCTCCTCTGGCGAGCAGTCAGTTCCCGGGCACGCTGAGGATGAAGCCCGAGCGGTTCTTGGTGAAGTCGGGCTCTGGCTGGTTGAGCCGCGTCTCCACGGAGACAGTGCACTTCTTGCCATGCAGGCTGCACTGCACGGGGTTGGTGACATTGACTTGAAGGTGGCGCTTCTCACTGGAAGATCCAAAAAAAGGCAGTTAGCAGGCAGCCAGAGTGGGGTGAATTTTCCTGGCAGCCCATGGGGGCTGCTATTCTTCCAGGCCCCATGGGCCTCATGGATGCCCCAGGGGACATGGGCACAGGAAGCCTCAGAGGGGGGCTAGAGAAGCCCAAGAGGGTGAGGACAGGAAAGATGGCCAGAGCCTGAAACCAGAGCTGTCAGAGAGCAGAGGGGCTGAAGTTCTGGCATGAGGCCTGCTGTCCAGCCTGGAGAGCCCGGCACGCTGACCAGAGGAGGGAGATGTGTGGGACCCCAGCAGCCAAGCCTCTGGTGTGAGCTAAGGACAGTCGCCTGGGCTTTAGACGTCGAGTGGGGTTGAGGTTCTGATTTGTGATTGTTTCTCAGTTACCTCTGATTGCAGCAGGGAGCCCTGGGAGGCTGGGTGTCCAGGGATAAGTGGACATTCTCCCCACTCACGCTCCCTGAGAGGAGAAATGTCTTCTGTGGGTCTGGGCTCACCCCTGCCTGTCACGGGGTCCAGCTGGGAAGCTGGGCCTGCCTCCTGTTTCCCCAAGGCCCCTCTGGGCTCTTCTCACCCTGGGGGCCGGGCCCACGACGTGGCTGCCACCGAGCATCAGGGCAGGCGGCTCTGCGGATGGACCCCTGGCCTTGGCAGCCAGGGAGTGTGGGCGCCTTGCGAGGCTTCTGCCTTTGTCTCCGCATGGGAGTCCCTGGTAGCCACTCACGTCCCCTGCCTGGAGCTGCGTGCCTGCCGCTGGCCAGGGGGAGGCCCAGCCAGGGCTGCCACACTCCAGGTGAGGATCTGTGCCGAGGAGGCCGCAGAGTGCGGGTGGCGGGGCTGGGTGCGTCTGTCCTCCAGCTCCTCGTGCAGCACTGAAAGCTTCAGATGCTGCTTATTTTAAGAGCTGAGAAACTTGTCGGAATAGGCTGGCACCTCCTGTGTGCTCACACACGCCCAGAGTCCCATGCTGCACCTTGGCTTTAGCCTCATCATCTTTCCGTGAGCTGGGAGGTGAGACGAGAAAGGCCTGCTGCCCTGGGGCCACTGGTCAGGACAGGAAGGCCTTGCCCCTGTGCCCATGACAGGCTGGTACCCCTAGAACGCTCTGCTGGGTGCCCTGGACTAATGTCCCTCTTAGTGTTGGATGGCAAAAGCCAAGTGTCCGCATGCAGGGGTAGTCCAGGCTCAGCCCAGACACGCTCTCCCTGGGCCCCGGAGAGTGCGGGGCACTTTCTAAGCACCAGCTGGCCTGGGAGGCCTGCTCCCTTAGACATCTTCTCCACCCAGGGCGCTGGGGGAACTCCTCAGGGCCTTGCAGATGGCACTTAGAACCCCACCGACTGGGCACACTTCCCTGGGGTGCCTGTGGGCATGCCCCAGTTTGGGAAGTAATCCAAGGTGTTCTTAAGGGGGTGTTCTCATGGCCACGTCCTACGTGCCTTCTCATTAAACATGTCATGGAATGGCAGAAACAAAGAGACACAGGAAGAGACCCATGGTTATCGCTTGTGGGCATTAGGTATCTAATACTTAATGTCTTGTTGGCTGCAGCTAAAACCTTGGCTTAGACAGCTATTTTTATCCAGCCTTGGACATAAAAATAGCAGAGCCCGTCGGAGGTAGTGACTCAGGCACTTCTCCATTCCTGTGGGAGCCAGGGCTGCTGTGTGGGCTGGATGCGTGGCCCGTGGCTGCCGGGCCTGGGTGTGGGTCCTGCAGCCCCAGCCCTGGCCCTCGGGCAGGCCTGCGGCAAGCACCGTCCTGCCTCTGCAGCCCTGCCTGCAGCTGGAGATGCCTCCAGGCCCCAGCTCCCCACCGCCCAGGGCCTGCCTCTGCTGCTTCCGGAGCTCGCGTGGCCTCCTTGCCTCCCTGCCACTTGGCACCGCCTCTAGGTCCCTCTGTGCTGGACCCGAGTCCTCTGGAAGCCTTCCTGGGGGTATCCCCCTTCGGACCCTGGCAGAGGCCTCCTGGTGGGCATGTGCCCTGCTCCTGGGACAGGCGCTGCCTCCCCCTTCCTGTGTCCCCTCCTCTCCTGTGGAGCCGGGTACAGTGGTGTGCACACAGGGGGCTCCGGAGTCACCTGGGGCCTCAAAGTCTCGGGGAAAGTGTTCTCACAGTCCAAGTCAGCTTGGAAAAAGAGAGAAGGAGAGAAAAGGAGTGGGGTCCACCCCCAAGTCCTCATGTTCACAGGGTCCTTCTGGCGTGAGAACCCTTGCCAGGCATGCACTCAGTGTCGGCAGAGAAGCCCTCAACTCTACCCTTCCTTTGCTGGGCTCTGGGTACCTCCAGTCTCTGCTCTATAGTCTTGGTGCAGGATTTAGGCTGGTGGAAAAACGAAGAGGAGCAAATGGCTGTTAGGGAGTGGATGAGAGGATAACGGTGGTGACTTCACCTCGGCAATGGAGACCTGGGGTGGGGATGGGGATGGGGGTGGCTGCAGGATGAAAAACGCAGAGAACCAGGGCTCCACATGGCTTCTCACCATACAGGGCTGGGCTGAAGGCATCCCTACTATCCTTTGAGTGTCTCAGGTGGTAAGCGCTGTGGAGTGAATACTGGCTGGGAGGAAGTCGGCTGGAGATGATGGAGCGGACAGACGAGGGCCAGTTCCTCTACTTCAGAAAGTAGAGCCCTGCCCGAGGCGTCCAAGCAGATAATCGGCAAGTAACTCCCCTTCAGACACTAAGGTGCCCTCCCCACCCGAGGCCCCGCTCTGCGCAGTGAAGGTTCTCTCGTGGGGCCAGGAGCATGGGGCTGTGGGATGTGGGTGAGCTCCAGCCCCCTTCCTTCTCCCTGCCCCACGTCTCCCGTCCCGGCCCTGAGGCGGCTCCTTCCTGTGGCCCCACGAGCTGTCCTAGGGCGGCCCATGGGTTATCCTCTCCTTCCCATGGGCGGTGCAGGCTCTCCAACATCTCACAACACAGGCCAGCCAGCCCTGTGGATGGAGGAGGAGCCCGGCTTGGCCGGAGATTAGGACTGGGCAGTGCAGAGAACTGACAGCGTGCAGAGCACACGCCGACTGGCTCTGAGGCCGTCATCTCCTCGCAGCCCTGTGTCTGCAGCTCAGCCCCTCTCCTAGGCCGCAGAGTCTGGTCTGTGGCAAACACTGAAGTCTAACAACATCCCTTAACTGAAGGACAGTTAGGAAAGAAAAGGGGGCATTAATGAGGGTCCCCACACATTCCCCTGTATTTCTGCTTGACTTTTTCTAAGCCCACTTGAGATCTCCTGATTCCTTTGAGGTCTGAGTCCAAAAGCTGAGGGCTGTAGGGCCCAGACTTCATGACCTTGTCCAGGTCACTGAAACCTCCTGGTCTTGTGCGACCATCAAATGTGCATGACAGATACTTTGCCTACTTTCTGAGGGAAGGTGAATGGTTTAATGATTCCATCCATCCATCTACTCCCTGCTTACTCCACCTCAGGCATTGTGCTAGGCACTGGAAATCCAGAAGATGAGTTTGTAGCCAAGATAGGGGGTCTTCTCCTGAGCCTTCGCAAGTTGCCCTTGCTCATGGTGAATGAGGTACATGGGGGCACTTTGCAAGCTGTGAAGCACTGCTGTGGGGAGCATACACTATATTCTTTGCTTATGGAAGGAATTTTCCAACCTTTCTCAGTTAAGTGCTAAGAACCCCCCAAAGAGATGGTTCAGGAGAGCTTTTATCACTGAATCAGTTTATGTTCTTTATACATTTTTAGCATAGTTCCTAATTCCATATGAATGCTTCTGTTCTGAGCATCCTTTTCCTGACTGTCTTACATTCTGGGGGCTGGATTCTAACCCTATGTTTAAATCCTGCAAGTTTAATGCAGCAGTCAGGCCATATGTATGGTCTCCACTTTTAGAATGCAAGTTCCTGGAGGGCAGGGAGGGAGCTTATGGGGGTTCATACACGGCACCTTGCATTGAGGGATGCGTCCCAGGTGCTGCTGGGCACACGTGCACTGCTAGCAAGGGTGCTGTTCTGGGCTTGCTGGGTCGGCGCATCTGTGCAGGCCTCGGTTCTCCTGCTCTGCAAACTGCTCTTTCCCAGCAATACAATGTCATCAGTGTATCGATGGAGATACGGCAGCCTCATCAACGAGGAAGCTGCTGGGCGTGACTGGTCAAGATCCTTGTAGGGCTGAAAGCTGTCTAGTCCACAAAGTCCATTCCGAAGGGAGAGTGACCAGAAAACCTGCTGGATGGAGACAGCCTGTCCCAGAAAGGAGGCCTGCTCCTTGGCAGAGGAATATTCAGTATTGCCACCTTAAGTGACCATGCGTGTACACCTGCGCTTCCACTCCTCCCCTGGCACGGTCCTGAGCAGCCCTGCCCTGATTCCAGCCTGTTCTCTTGTGACTGTCGGGTTTGGGCAGAAGGAGGGGTTGAATGTGTGAGTTTATAACAGAACAGCGCAGGCAGGAGGAACCACCAGCAGCCCCTGTCTGCAGAGCTAGGTCAAGCCACACCTGCCATAGGTGGACAATAGTGTAAGACGATGTGAACTGAATTTGCTGGTTTCTTAATAAGTCAAACACAGACTTATCACATGACCCAACAATTCCACTCTCAGATAGAGACCCAGAAGAAATGAAAACAGGTGTTCAAACAACTTGCAAAGGAATGTTTATAGCAGCATTATTTACAATTAACAAAAGGTAGAAACAACCCAAATATTTATCACCTGATAACTGGACAAAATGTGACATATCCATTCAGTGGAATAGTATGTGGCCATAGAACGGAGTGAAGTACTGACATGTGCTACCTCACGGCCAATCCCTGAAAACACGATAAACAAAAGGAGCCGGGCACAAACAGTGTCGTGGAATCCCACTTCCATGAAGTGTCTAGAATAGGCCGACCCAGAGTGGGGCTGTAGGGTGACTGCTCGAGGGCACAGGGTTTCCCTTTGGGGTGATGGTACCACGCCACTGTGAACGTGCTAAATGTGACTAATGGTAAATGTTACTGCATTTTACCACAATAATTTTAAAAAAAGTGGACTGATCTAAGGGAAAAATGACTTCCTGGAACCATGTTTTCTCTTCCTATTATTCTGAGTTCAATCACAATGGTTTTAAAACCAGCCAGAGGTTTCTTGTGCCTATTCAGGAGACAGAGCAGTAGCAGGGTACAGCAGCAGATGGAGGGGATACCCCAGTGGGACAAGTGGCAATTCTGGCTGGAGCTGCTCTACACTGGCAATCTTTATAGAGCTAGAGCACCTTCCTTATTTATTTATTTATTATTTTGGTATCATTAACCTACAATTACATGAGCAACATTATGGTTACTAGACTCTCCCCTATTATCAAGTCCTCACCCATACCCCATTACAGTCACTGTCCATCAGCGTAGTGAGATGCTATAGAATCACTACTTGTCTTCTCTGTGTTGTACAGCCCTCCCCGTGGCCCCCCCCCACTACATTATGTGTGCTAATCGTAATGCCCCTTTTTCCCCCTTGTCCCTCCCTTCCCACCCATCTTCCCCAGTCCCTTTCCCTTTGGTAACTGTTAGTCCGTTCTTGGGTTCTGTGAATCTGCTGCTGTTTTGTTCCTTCAGTTTTTTTCTTTGCTCTTATACTCCACAGATGAGTGAAATCATTTGATACTTGTCTTTTTCAGCTTGGCTTATTTCACTGAGCATAATACCGCTAGCTCCATCTATGTTGTTGCAAATGGTAGGATTTATTTTCTTCTTATGGCTGAATAATATTCCATTGTGTATATGTACCACATCTCCTTTATCCATTCATCTACTGATGGACACTTAGGTTGCTTCCATTTCTTGGCAATTGTAAATAGTGCTGCGATAAACATAGGGGTGCATATGTCTTTTTCAAACTGGGCTGCTGCATTTTTAGGGTAAATTCCTAGGAGTGGAATTCCTGGGTCATATGGCATTTCTATTTTTAGCTTTTTGAGGAACCTCCATACTGCTTTCCACAATGGTTGAACTAATTTATAGTCCTACCAGCAGTGTAGGAGGGTTCCCTTTTCTCCACAATCCTTGCCAACATTTGTTGTTGTTTGTCTTTTGGATGTTGGCCATCCTTACTGGTGTGAGGTGATATCTCATTGTGGTTTTAATCTGCATTTCTCTGATGATTAGCGATGTGGAGCATCTTTTCATGTGCCTGTCAGCCATCTGAATTTCTTCTTTGGAGAAGTGTCTATTCATATCCTCTGTCCATTTCTTAATTGGATTATTTGCTTTTTGTTTGTTGAGGTGTGTGAGCTCTTTATATATTTTGGATGTCAACCTCTTATTGGATATGTCATTTATGAATATATTCTCCCATACTATAGGATGCCTTTTTGTTCTATTGATGGTGTCCTTTGCTGTACAGAAGCTTTTTAGTTTGATATAGTCCCATTTGTTCATTTTTGCTTTTGTTTCCCTTGCCTGGGGAGATATGTTCATGAAGAAGTTGCTCATGTTTATGTCCAAGAGATTTTTGCCTATATTTTTTTCTAAGAGTTTTATGGTTTTATGACTTACATTCAGGTCTTTAATCCATTTCGAATTTACTTTTGTGTATGGGGTTAGACAATGATCCAGTTTCATTCTCTTACATGTAGCTGTCCAGTTTTGCCAACACCAGCTGTTGAAGGGGCTGTCATTTCCCCATTGTATATCCATGGCTCCTTTATCATATATTAATTGACCATACATGTTTGGGTTAATATCTGGACTCTATTCCGTTCCACTGGTCTGTGGGTCTGTTCTTGTGCCAGTACCAAATTGTCTTGATTACTGTGGCTTTGTAGTGGAGCTTGAAGTTGGGAAGTGAGGTCCCCCTGCTTTATTCTTCCTTCTCAGGATTGCTTTGGGTATTTGGGGTCTTTTGTGGTTCCATATGAATTTTAGAACTATTTGTTCCAGTTTGTTGAAGAATGCTGTTGGTATCTTGATAGAGATTGCATTGAATCTGTAAACTGCTTTAGGCAGGATGGCCATTTTGACAATATTAATTCTTCCTTGCCAAGAGCATGGGATGAGTTTCTATTTGTTAGTGTCCTCTTTAATTTCTCTCAAGAGTGTCTTGTAGTTTTCAGGGTATAGGTCTTTCACTTCCTTGGTTAGGTTTATTCCTAGGTATTTTATTCTTTTTGATGCAATTGTGAATGGAATTGTTTTTCTGATTTCTCTTTCTGCTAGTTCATCATTAGTGTACAGGAATGCAACAGATTTCTGTGTATAAATTTTTGAGAACATATTGCCCTGAAGACCCAATGGGAGTCAGATCCCTCAAAATAAAATAAAGGTGTCTTTCAGATTTGAAATTCTGCCATTTTAAGATTTGCATCTTAGATGCATGTTTACCTAAAATATTTAAGTTCAAAGTTTGTGACAACGGCATTGGTTGGGATAGAAAGAACACGAGATGGAGTGCTCTAAAGGTCTGGGTCTGAATTACATCTCTGCTACTCACAAGCCAGGGAAGCTTGAAGAAACCACATGAACTCTGGGGTAAAAACCAGGTAATAGCTCTTGTCCTGCCTGTCACACAGGCTGCTGTCCTTTGGATTAAAGGGAGGAGAACACACTGTAAGCCTTGCTGGGCTGCACACAGCTACCGTGTACTCCCTGAACTTGGCCTGAAACTGTCAGTTCCTATAGATCCTTGAGAGAGGGCTGCTCCTGTTTCTGGTCGTTTGCACATATCTTGTGCGGAGCCAGGACAGCTGGACTCTTAATAAATACTTTGGTGATTCTGGGGAGTCTGTGCCAACAGCCCAAATGGGCAACATGCAGGCTCAGAGGCTTCACACCACTTGGTGGCTGTTTGGAAAACCCACCCCTTCCATTTCAGGACTCAGGACATTTTTATAGCGGTTCCTGGCAGGATGGCAATATTGAAAAAAATGAAATATGCAGCATCTCATTCCTCAAAGCGCCACTTTGCCGTCACACCCTGTAATCCCTGCAGTGTGTGAGCCAGAGAGTCAGCTGTGACTTTATGCGGCCGTGAAACCAGAAGCTTAGGAATCTGTGTACTCTTTTTTTTTTTGTCCTCCCCTGTGTCAACCTGCATAAAAATCAGACTAAGATTAATGCTGGCCAAATCGTATTCTTGAATCATAGAAATAAATTATTCGCAAATAAATTCAATAGGCCTTGCCTCTCCCAAATTGAACTGGTCTATTCTAATGAGGGCTGTCATTAGAAATTCCAATCTCACCTTACCTGCCCCCCCACAACATATAGGCACCCGGTACCCCTGGGGGCTTGCAAAATACAGGAGAAAGATGTCCCAGGATTGTGAGGCTTAATCTGCTACAATTTCCTGGAATATAGTGGGTCTGACAATATTTATTTTATTCAGATTCTGTACAATAGTGGGAAAATACTGTATATATTTTAAAATCAGCTAAGGGGTCAGATTATTTTTCTGGTATTTACTAGTTGGGTCGCCTTAGCTAAAACACATCAGAAAAACATTTCCTCTAAAGTGTCTAGTATATGGTCAATAATCATTGGTTTTCTTCCCTTGTGACCAGAATTGACCTTGGGCACAGGACTGTTGAGTGTATGGTGGCGTTATGTGGGAACACAGAGAGTAGAGAATGTCTTAGGATACTGAAAACAGAATGTGAACACCCTGTTATTAAAACAAGTGTGCGTGTGTGTGGGGGGTGTCTTTGCACGTGCATGCACATGCATGTCAGAGACTGGGAGAGATGGAGGGAAAAATGGATGGATTTTAACGTAAATGACGGATAACTCAATGATAGAAAAGATTTTCAGGCCAAATAAATGTAGAAATGGTTTGTGAACATGTACAGATGATCATTCTGCATGGCTTCTTGCCCTATTAATTATTTCTAATAAAATTGTTCCTCTCTTTGGTAGAGCTCATGGTGAGATAGATCAGGGATGTAGAGAGAGAAGTATTTTTAATTCAACAAGGAATTTGGAAAGGTTCTGTACAGTACATTTTTCAACAAAACCAATTACATAGGGTAAATGGAAAAATAAAAAGGATTTGTGCATTTAGTCAGCAATAGTAAAAAGGAAAAAGGAAAAATTCAGTATAATTTTTACTTGATCCCAGTCACTGTTGCAAGAACTTTACTTGCATTTATCCCATTTAATTCTCACTCTAGTCCTGTGAGGTAGGTTCTAATATGATCTCATTTTACATTAGGTGAAAGTAAGGTACGTATCCGATTCCATGACCTGTGTAGTCTCTCAAGTAGTTCC
>JAVSCE010013976.1:0-116612 GCA_032199065.1 Smutsia gigantea | reverse complement strand
CTATGTTTATCGCAGCACTATTTATAATAGCCAAGAAATGGAAGCAACCTAAGTGTCCATCAGGTGATGAATGGATAAAAAATATATGGTGCATATACACAATGGAATATTATTCAGCCGTAAGAAGAAAACAAATCCTACCATTTGCAACAACATGGATGGAGCTAGAGGGTATTATGCTCAGTGAAATAAGCCAAGCCGAAAAGACAAGTATCAAATGATTTCACTCATATGTGGAGTATAAGAACAAAGAAAACTGAAGGAACAAAACAGCAGGAGACTCACAGAACCCAAGAACGGACTAATAGTTACCAAAGGATAAGGGACTGGGGAAAATGGGCGGGAAGGGAGGGATAAGAGGGAAAAAGGGGCATTACGATTAGCAGATGTAATGTTGGGGGGGCACGGGGAGGACAGTACAACTCAGAGAAGACAAGTAGTGATTCTATAGCATCTCACTACGCTGATGGAAAGTGACTGTAATGGGTTGGTGGGGGGGACCTGATGAAGGGGTAGTTTAATAATCGTAATATTGCACATGTAATTGTAAATTAATGATAATAAAATAAATTATATCAAAAAAAAAAAAAAAAAGAAAAACGAATGCCAGGTAATGGATTTAAAGGTAAATTTGAGGTTGTGATCCAGATTAAAATTATTCAACTGTGATTCAGTCTGGTAAAACCCCAGTGTGTTCTGTCTCCCTATCCATTTTTTGTGTCCTTATTTTTAAGCATATAATAAGTCACTGTCTCCTTTTCTACATTACTGTGTCCCAAAAAACATAAAGAGGTAATATATGCAACTCAAAATAACCATTTCTTAAAATAAGTAAAGGTTAAAACCATTTATATGGTGACTCATATAGATATCAAGTGCTGCGAATGTATCAGGCATATGATGGCATTATTAGGGAAATAAACCCACTCTAATTTTTTTTCCCCATGAGAAGGGACATCATATGACACTAAATATTGCAGAAACATGAAACATATCCTGTCAGCCCTGAGTAACTATTCTATTTAATCTTTATCCTGTTATCTCTCTTTTGTTTTTACCTTATATTAAATCACCACATGCCATTAACTGGGTAAATCAGATTGCTACACAGTTTCTTCCTCTCTACCACCAATCTGCTGCAGTTGCCCTTTTACACTCTGTAATTACTTGCAGGAAATCTTTTTGACTGTTGATCTCTTAAACTTTTCTTTATAAAGTAACAGTGATAGTCTGGCGGTGAAGATCTCTAACTACATGATTTGTACCAGCTCTGAGATGATGTTAAATATTAGTTTATGTATTCAAACCTCCATTGTATGCTGGGCACTGTTCTAAGTACAGTGGAAATTACTGAAAATCCTGGCCAACTAGTATGCAGTTTACTAATTTTGCAACCCTAAGTCCAATTAATGTAACTACTCAATATGAAAAGGTAAAATGTATTCCCAACTATTTACATGCAAGAAAAAGTAGAACCTGCAATACCTGAATCATTGTCTGTATATATCTTACATTTGTTCATATGTAAGGTGTAGTTTTATATCAAAATGAGGAAAACATGAAATAAAAATTACTTATAAACTTGGTTAAAATAGAAGTAGATCACAAAGTAAAATAGGCCAAAGTAGGAAATTACATATCCCTATTTGTTTCTTCTTCACTATATTTTTAAGTATGTGATGCTTTTACATTACTTTGTTTATCAAGTTTAATTGTGAAATATACCAAACATTAAACTTAATTTTCAAAAGAGACAACCATAATGCTTCCATGATTGATGTAGATTAGGCTTTTCCATGTATGTTTCAGGTATCTTTTTTTTATGAACCAAAACATGCAGATGTAACTGCAATTCCTTGATCCTGTCCTCAACTTTTTCTCCCAGAGTTTAGATATCTGTTAAAGTAACTGTTAATTATGCATTACATTTTTAAAACTGCTACAGGGCTTTGTGTTCACAGATAATCCATAAAAATCATTGCATAATTTTTCTACAATTTCATAAATATAACAGTAAACATGTATTTTTTCAGCTCAAATATTTTGGTATTTATTTATATTGCTACATGTATCCCCATTTAATAATATAAAGTAATTTTTATTTCTCTTTCAATATGTGAAAAAAAAGTTTATTCATTTCCTACTAATTAATAATCTGTTTATGCCTTTTTTAATTATAAACAATACTGCAAGGAATATTTGTATGTCTTCTTGTCTACTTGTACAAGAACTCTAGGAAATGTGTTTAGTGGTGAACTCTGTCTCATAAACATTTAAATTTACTTGTTATTGCCCAATTTTCAGCAAATGTATGTGCCAAATTACATTGTCAATAGAAATGTATGAGTAAAATTTTCCCAAGCACTCAATCCTTAATATTATACAATTTTATAAATGTTAATTTTGCTATCTAATTCATGAGAATCTGCCTCATTTAACTTTTTTTTTACTGATATCCAATTGCCTTCTTTCCTTTTGGTTTATTTGACTAAAAGTATCTCAGTTTTTAAGAATACACTCTAAAGGCAAACAGTTTACATAACTGGGTTAAGAAGATTTAGATGGCCTCAGACTAACAGGGCCGATGAAGGCTTTGAACTGATAGGGGCTGTGTGTGTCCAGGGGGCTGGAAATGAAATGCAAGTACAATTCTAGCACCAGTCATTTAAAGCCAGGTTGTATTTCAAAAGATACATTTCTTCCATTTCAGGGAGTCTAGTTTAAAAACCTCCCAATTTTTTAAGATAATGAACCCAATAAGTAGAATAGATTTCCACCAAAATAATTTAGAAAACTAGTTCCATATTGTAGTAGTCTACAGGACTTTTGACTATTTTCCTTCCTTGTGGCAAAATAGCTGCATAACCTTATTATATTGTATATACTTCTCTCAGGAACCAAGCCTCTTCATTAGAGAGTTTGTATTGAGGCCAGGCTTACGTGAAGAAGATAGGGCACTTCTTTTTCAGGGTCTGGGGATCAAAATTGCTCCCAGTTCTTTAGAATGCATGCCAGAGGTGTGTCTGGCTTTAACCTTGAAGAGGAAGCTCCCACCTTGCGGTGGTGAGCATCGGGTTCCATGAAATTGACGAAGTTAGAGGCACACATAGAGTGTGTAAACAAGTACCTCTGAAGCTATCCTGGACGAGCCCCCCAAAGATGATGCTGGGGTTCTTGTTCACGAAGCTAAAGAATGAGCTTCACAAACACTCAAGGTAGGAGAGCAAGGTACAGGCTTTTATTTAGAAATAAAGTGAGAGGAAAGAGCTCCTGGCTCGCGCCAGGAAGGGACAAGAGAGCCCCTGCCTCATTTAACTTTAATTGCGTTTATCTGATTTCTAGTGATTTTTGAGTACCTTTTCATGTTTGTTAGTCTTTCAAATATCTTCTTAGATAAATTGTCTATTAATATCATTTGCCTAGTTCCCTATTTACCTATTTTTTCATTATTATCTCATAGAAGTTATTTAATATTCAAAATAATTATATTATTAAAAGTTGCATCATTTAAAAGCCACTGTAGTGGCTTATATCCATCTGTGGCTTTTCTTTCCACTTTATAGCTTTTAGCGTAAAGAAACTTTTTAAATTTTCACATTAAATCTATCAGTCTCTTTATGGTATGACATTTTGAAACATGAGTAAGTCGCCTTTCTTGTCTTAGCATCATAAATGAATTGCTATTCTTTTAAAAGGTTTTTTTCTTATTTAGATCTTCAATTCATGTGTATTCTATTTATGTGCCTGACATGAAGTAGGTATCTAAATTTTATCTTTCAATAAGGACAGCAAATATCCCAGCTGCATACTTTGAGTGGGTCATTTTTCCCCACCAATCACAGAGCAATTGTATTAAATACCCAGGTTTCCATACACTTATCTACTTCTGGATTCTCTTCTTTGTTCCATTAGTGTATGTATGTGTATTTGTTTTAGTACTCACTCTTAATAATTTTAAATATCGGTACTCCTGGTACTATGTCCATCTCTACTCACTTCAGGCTTTTTTGGCCACTTCCATGGTTCATATATACTTTGAAGAAATGATGAATTTGGTATCACTTCCTAAATTTATATATGTAGTTTATGTATTTATTTAATATTCAGTGTGATTGTTTTCCAAATTAATTTTATGTAAAAATTTTGTTTCTTATATACTACTCAATGGGTATGCTAAGTTTAACTATTTTATTATTGGGAATATATGGGTCATTTCTGTTTTATATTTTAATAATTTTTAAATTTTTGTTCATGTCTACATATATACATACTGTATGCAAAGTATATATTTTTTGTATATTCATTATATATACAGAAATCAAGGCAGTTTATTATAATTGTAAATGTATATATGCATACACATATAATATGTTATATTATTTACCTGGTACAGAATCTCCCAGTGGGAGTATTCAGACAAATGGTACATATATTTTGATATATCCTGAAATTATTTTCAAATGGTTCTTTGTATTTATAATGCTACACACAATGTGTGTCAATTTTAGATCAAATACATCTGCCATAGTAATGAAAACATATTAAAATACTTCAAACTTCATGCATAATAAGTAAGATATTGTGTATATGCCCACATGCCCTCCCTTCAGAGGGGACAATTAAAAGTCTCATCCACTAACTATATTCTGCTCAAAGTCAGGGTTGCCTGGGAAAGGTTAGTTGTGGTTCCCCAAGGTTGGGAGACAAAATGAAAACGATGAAGATTCTCCTCTCCTGCTTCCCCCTTGCTCTTGCCATCACTCACCCAAAACCAATAGAAACAAACACAGAGAATGCCCTTCCTGACCAGAAATTTTATAAGTATTCACTTTTATTTTTCCCTATATTCTCTGTTAGTTTTTAAAAAATAGTATTGAAAAAGAAGTCTCTCTTTATGTGTCAAATTTAATTGATTTCATCTCATTAGATCACATGGCCTCTTGAAGATTTTGACTATTCTTTGAAACTCTCATTTTGCAGCATGGAGGAAACCATTCCACCCTGAGTCTCCTGCTTCTGTGAGAGACTACAGCTTCGTCATCATGGTACATTCATCTAATGCCTATCAGTGGATTTTCCAGGATTTTGTTCTCATTTCTCTTTTCCTCACATTCAAAGATTTTTCTGGCTTAAGCTACAATCTGTATGCTAATGATTCTCAAATCTGTAGCTTCAGGTCTCCTGTGTACAATGGATTATTGGACACAGCTACTTGAAAATCACTGTAGTGGCTCAAAATCTAACACAATTAAAATTTAAAAACTGCATCTGTCTCTTAAATCACCTCTTGCCCTGTCGTCCATTCCCTATGCCCACCCCCGTCCTTCGTCACCATGTGCGCCACTGTTTATTCGTCTGCATTTCCAGCTTGCTGAGCAACTTTACAATTCACCTTGTCTCTCAAGTCAGAAACTTGGAAGTGAGTCTCGATGATCATTTTCCCTTTGATAGCTCTATCTGATTAGATATCATTTCTGTCATTTCTGTATCTAAATATTCCTTGCTCTGCCCTGACCAACATCAGTAGCTAAAATTTAGGTCTTAATTTTTCTCTTGCATGATTGTCATAGTATCCCAAACTGGCTTTTGTAGGCATTTTTATGCTTTTTCCTATCCATTATAATTCTACATGGGTGATTCTCAAAATTTCCAACTTAATCATGCTACATGTTCTCCACCTAAAATCCTTCAATAAGTGCAAGCACACAAGTTCTTTATTACCTACTTTCCTTCAATCCCTTATCCTTTTTGCTAAACACATCTTTACTCCAGATACTTCCTACAAAATGCACAACTCCCTGATCATTCAAAATCTTTGTTCTGGGTTTTTGCACATAGTTTACTTCATTTAAAATGTCTAATATTATCCCATCTGTCTCATTAATTCCTATTCTTCAAGACACAATTAAGGCATTACTATCCTGTAAACATTATTCCGAAACCTGTACCCAATTTGCTTTAGCTTCTGTATTAATCACTGTTTTCTAGAGAAATTGAACGAACAGAACATGTGTGTGTGTGTGTGTGTGTGTGTGTGTGTGTGTGTGTGTGTGTGTGTTGAGCGGGGTTGTACTGGGGGGAGAAAAAGAGATTGAGTTTAAAGAATTGGATCATGTGATTGTGAAGGTACAAATCCAAAATTTGCAGGGTAGGTTTGAGACCCATGGAAGAGCTGCAGTCTTGAGTCCAAAGCAGTCAGCTAGCAGAATTCCTTCTTGCGCAGGTGAGGTCATTCTGTTCCATTAAGGCCTTCATTTATTGAATGAGGCCCATCCACATTATGGAGGGTAGTCTGCTTTACTCAAAGTCCATTGATTTAAATGTTGATCTCCAAAAAATACCTTCAAAGAAACATCCAAAATAATGTTTGCCCAGATATCTGGCACCCTGGCCCAACCAAGTCAGTACATAAAATTAACTATCACAGGTCCCCATTTATAATTCTATAGCAATCTGGAAAAAAAAATTTAAGAGATCATTTTACTTTTTAGTAAAAGAAATCCATAAGCATAGTATAATAATCAAATCATTCATAAATGCTTATAATGAAAATGTCTCCTATCCTTTCCTTCCTTTCTTTCTGTCCAACTGTTTGGAGAAAGCCACACTCTTCAGCTTTCAGTACCTCTGGTAGCTAATTGCATATTACAAATGATATTTTATGTAACTCTTGTTTGATCAGCTTTAGATATGATCTCTTTGTTTTCACACTTGGACCATCCCCAATAAAAATTGGCCTTTCTCCAAAAATAATTTTAGATACTTTTTATTTTTACTTGTAATTAAAACATTTTAGTTAGAATTTTATGTATGGACTTTTGTGATTACCCTCTTCATAAGATAAGGATATGCGTGCCCTTTTTCTTCTCTGTACTTTTTCTCTTCTTTCTATCTCCCTACAATTATCAAATATAATATTATTGTTGCACTGTCAAATTTTTTTATACATTCTTCATTTTTTTCTTTAAACAAATAAAAAATCTGTATGTACTTTCTATATGAATATATCATAACCACATAGAGAGCCAAGCAGAAGTTATATTCTATTTGTGACTTAGCTTTAGAAGTCACACAGCACTGCTTCTGCCAAGTTCTGTTCACAAATAGTGGGTATTAAGCCTAACATCCACCATCTTTTGAAAGGAGATTATCAAAATATCACAGGCATATTTTTAAATTATTCCATCTTTCTTACCATAAGAGTTTTATTCTGTTATAGTATTTTATTTATATCGTAGTAATGAATCTTGATTATTTTCTAAGTGCATTTCATCATTTCCTTTAGAGTAGACATAATAGATGAGGAAGAAAGATTCATTACGATTGGACTTCACATGCTCCTCTCCTCGACTTTCTCTCCTACATTGCCAAGGTTGGTCCTTCCAGTCTCCTGACCAACCAGTAGAGCCTTTTGGCACTGTCTTTGAATCTATGTATATCCTTACTTTGAGTCATTCTATCCCTAGAAAAGGGTAGATAACCTAGTGTACCTCCTACATCTATAATCATTGGCCAAATATTTCCTCTCACCACTACCTTTTAGAGTCACCATTGAGTGTGTCTCTAATGCAAGAATAGCCCATTTACAACTTGCACTTATGTACCAAGTCACAATGTGTTTCACTCCCCATTAGCTAGTTATAGAAAATCACCCATAAAGCCTTTCTTGTGACTTGGTGTAGAGATACCAGTGTAACAGTGGTGGTGGCATGTGGTTTGTGTTGACGGTTAGTATAGTTTCCTTAGGCCCTCTTGATAAGTTTGGGCCCAGTGCTGACAGTGAAACCTTCATTTCAGGATGGATTGCTGTAGGGTCATTTTATCTTATGATATGATGGGTCTGACGGTACCCAGGTCATTATGCTCCTTGGACAGAAGCACACCATTTTATTGGGACCCTTCGTTTGCTGAGGGCTGCTTTGTGAATGATGTAAAGTTCTTCTCTGCAGGGATCGTGGCTTTGCTACTAAACCTTACAGGTCAGCACTTCAACTTTCCTATTGGAGCTTGCTAGAGATTCCACATAGCCTCTTTGTCTCTCAAATATTCGTCTAGTAACCCAAGATCTGTTGAGTCATATGCCATAAGCATCAAGAGTTTCTTTTAAGTCAAGTATGATGTTCTGCATAATGTCCTCTGCTCTCTGGGATTCTATCATCTGCATTGTTACTGGAAGTTTAGGTGCCATAACTGAATCTCCTACATTCAAGCCAAGCCTATAAATGGTAGCCATTACTGAACTTCTCAGTGATGATTATGTACCATTCTTAGTCCCTAACCTCAGTAGACTGTCCTTTTACCTTGTTAAACAAAGTATCTTACAATCCCCTCCAAAGAGACAGTTGGTGTGTTTCCTTGCCTTACCTAGTAAATCAATTTTATCATGCTCAACTCCCTTAGCCTGTTTAACGGTTTGGGCCTCTCTGCTTAGTTTATTATGGCTTGGGTGTCCCAAGAAGTATACCAGGGCTGACTCAGGGCTCTTGCATTATGTTAAAGGAGAATAGCCCCATATCAAAAACTCTCCTATATCTAGTTTTGTGATAGTTTAAGATGAATGCAGAAAATATTGTGAGATAAAATACACATTTAGTAAACAAGGGATAAAAATCTCTAGGGTGTTGAATGTAAAAAATGTTGTATTAGAACATATTAGGATAGAAATAAATTAGATGGTAGTTGAAGCTAGAGCACTTAAAATTCAAAATGCATACATTTTTAGTTCTCTTGATTATATAAGCTTTTAGCTTATGACACATAGGCTTTTTATTCTAGTTTTTAAGCTACTTTTTATTATTTGTAGTATCAATTTAGCATCTATAATTAAATAAAATTGATATTTTTCTCTCTCATCTCACACTCAACTAAGGTTGTTGTGTGTATATTAGAAAAAGAAATACTGATATCCAAAAAAAGGAGTCTTTATTGAATTGGTCAATAATATCCCCTAATTATAGGTATTATATATAGTCAGGATGTATCCTTTCCTGATAATATAATTTAAGTTATATATTCATAATAAAGACTCCAAGGTAGATTGTTTTCATTCAGTTTGATAAGGGCTCTTAATGTTGTCTCTTGTTTAATTATCAAAAACCCATTAACTAATGCATGGTTGGGTAATGGCTCAGGTAATAGAGTCTAAGATGTATCTGTAACCAAGATTATGCTTGTTCTCCTGATGTTTAATTATGGCAGGATACCAATTTCTTTAATTGTATTGTCATATTAACAACTAGGTACTTAGGTAGCCATCATTAACTATTTAATAGTTTACTGCTACCCCATAGGAACTTAGGAAATAAACAGTGGGTGGCTGGAGGCCAACTACAGAAAAGGAAATAAATTAGAAGGGGTGAAATTGCCAGAGCCAAGCTCATGAATGTAAGTACTAAGTAATGAAGATTTATTACCCTCACTCTTAATATTTTTCTTTATCTTCATGCAATATCTAAAAGTGCCATATAATTACATTCCTCAGAAGCATCACATACAAAATTTCATTTTGTTAATAAACTCCACTCAATCTGTATGGAAGTAATATTCCAATCCTTATTTGAAATGTGAGGTTTATATACATATATATGTATTTTTTTCTTTTGTTCAGTTTAATGAACTTTAGAGCAGTTTTAAGTTTACAGTAAAACTTAGCACATGCATATTTTCCCACATGAGTAGAGTCCTTCAGATTATCAAATTGTCAAAAGGGTCAAAGACCTCTAAAAAAAGATACACATTTTCAGCTCTGAAATGTAAACAGCTTAGAAATCATTACTTCTATACTAACAGGCAAAAAAATATGAAAATCGACAGATTATCTTGGGCCAATCAGAGAAATGAGGTTGTAGGGCAAATTGCCTTCCGACCTGAAATCCAGAAACCAGAAAATCCAGAATTAGGGCTAAGATCTGCTTACCTAGAGCAGAAACCACTGGGGCCATGAACTGCTAGGAACACTTAAATGGCAACTTATATACACTTCTGGAGTCTGAGTGTGGAAGTAACACATGAGAGAAAATCTCCCAGGGGCTGCAGTCTTAATGAGACCCCCAACACTTTAATGGGCCTTTCTCCCATCAACCCTACTAGGTTCTTGCAGTGAGGATCTGAGAAAAATTTCCTGTGGCTCTGACATAAGGAGAGGAAGAGTAATTATAGTGATATATGCCAGAGCCTTCTCCATAAAAGAAGCTTATGTTTCAGGGAAAAGGACTTTGCCAAAGCTGAATTATGAATCTTTGTCCCAGCTAGGGAAAGAGAATCCTCTCCAGTCCATCCCCATCTTTTCTTTCTATCTTACAGAAGGTGAGTGTGAAACAGTCAACAGGAGTCAGACATTCCTGGAAATATATTAGAAACGTCAGAACCAGGAGTAGGTGTTAGGGAAAATGAGCTACGCAACTAGAGAAACACTAGGGAAGGTCTCAGCCCTGTGATGTAGACCCATTAGAAGACTGACATTTAATCAGAAGATTATAGAATGCACACCCTCCCCTACACTTTTCCACCATGCCAACATTAGTTGTGCATTATAGGTGACAGAGCTGCAAGATATGGAATCTCTCTAAAGAGTGTCCCTCGGGGAGTCCAAAGTCAAGAGTAGAGGGAAAAGCAAGGACACCAAAGGAAGCAGAAGTCTTTGGAACCTGTAGCTACAGCAAACATTACATACAACCTGACTCCTGGCCTGATTAATATCATTCTTACACTAAGTCCTATTTAACTCTGTATCTATTACCCAATATATGTCTGGATTTCAACAAAAAAATTATAAGGCATGTCAAAAGGCAAGAAAAAACATACTCTGAAGAGACAAAACAATCATCAGAATCAGAATTCAATATGACACAAATGCTAGAATTATCAGACAGGTCATTTAAAATAACTATGATTAATATTGTAAGGGTTCTAATGGAAAAAAATAGACAACACCCAAGAACAGATGGGTAATGTAAGCAGCAAGACAGAAACTCTAAGAAAATATCAAAAAGAAAAGCTAGAAATGAAAAATACAGTAACAAAGAATGGCTTTGATAATCTGATCTGTAGATTCAACACAGCTAAGGAACAAATGAGTGGACTTGGAGATAGGTCAATAAAAGCTTCCCAAAATGAAAGGCAAAGATTAGAAAGAATGAAAAAATAGCAGAGCAAAATATTTAAGAAACGTGGGACAATACAGAAATATTTTAGACATGTAATTGGAATACTAGCAGGTAAAGAAACACTAATTGAAATAATAATGGCTGAGGATTTTCTGTAATTAATGACAGATACCAAATCACAGATTTGCAAGCTCAGAGAATACCAAGCAGGATAAAGGTTAAAACATGTAGGTGTGCACACGCACATACACAGACACATCCCTAGCGTATAACATATAATGTGCTGAAAACCGAAGGAGTAAAGAGAGAATCTTTAAAAGACATCCACGGTCCTAAATTTAATATTGAGGAACATTTTTCACATTATCAAAATGTTTTGTTAATTTATATTTAAACATCATAGAATACAGATATAAATATATTTCTGCGAATGTAAAAGGCAAATATATTCGCACATATACTTAAAGAGTTAAATCTAGAACAAATAAAACTTGGGATTATAGTTTAGAGATTTGCCTGCGGAAGCTACAGTTCTGGCAAATAAGTGCCTGAGAGATACATGGATATGTGGCAGTAATGAATAACTATGCATATTAATCATATGCAATTTTTCTTTATGAAAAATGTATCATAATTATTTTTAAAATCATACACATACAAATATACATATACATTATATATATATTATATATATATATCCTTAGAATAAGAAATATCTAGTTTTAAAATTTAAAAGAAAAAAGTTTATTTGTGCTGTCAGCTCTTTACTATCTACCAATTTGACCGTTTAGGAATTGAAGAATTTACATGATAATAAATATTTCTCCTCATAAAGAGGGCATCTATTCTCACTAAATAAGTCAGTGATTCTTAGCAGTACACACATTTCCAAATATATAAATGCCTGATGGCAGGGTACTAAGCATGCAAATTCTGAATTTATTATTTCATACCCTATCATTATCATTTTGTAATTTCTTAATTTGTGGTAATTAAATTTCAGTACTACTATCCTCTTTCTCCAAGCTATTCAATAATTTTATAAATTCTGAAAATTCTGTCTCTGAAATTTTACCTCCAAAATTACATTTAAAACCAGACTCCTTTTCTTTTTTTTCCTTTTCTTGGTTTATCAGGGTACTTTACCCCTGGTGGATGACATTCTAGTTTCTGACCATTCACCAAGGACATAGGACGTCTGCCTAACCGCATTAGCTCACAATTATAGAATCCATTAAGTTTTCACCTCATATACAGACTGATTATGAGCCTTGGATACTTTTAGTTCTGCAGAGTACTTTAAGTTCTAGTATATCTTTAAAGTGTTTAGTGTGAGGAAAATGTATTAACGTCTTTCTGCTTTTGTTTCCTTGTTTCAGACTGCTATATTAAAGGGTATACTCTTTCTTGCATGAACAGCAAAATAACATACTATTTAGACTCTTGAAATTGGGCAAATATCTCTCCCTAACGGTATATAAGGTCTTCCCAATACCAACATAAAACATAATCAAACCTGTACACCTCCAGATATATGGAAACAGAAATAATCATCTTTCCTGTATGAGAATGAGGGTTAAACCAACATAGTATGATTAGAATAAATCAATGTCCAGTAAGCAAAAAACCTCTTAATAGATAATAAAATATAGTGAAGTAATAATAAAGAGTTAAATTTTTAATAATTATAATGATTTAGAAGTTATGACAAAATAAGCAATTTAATGAATGGGAGTATGTCATTAAAATACAGTTCTAAATATATAGAATATGATTAAATTTCCATTTTCATTAAATAATTGAGCATAACACTCTTTAATAAATGGTATTGGTTCAACTGACTAGATTTTTTGTGCGTTAAGTCCATTAGGATATTTAAATCTTGTCCTTACCAAGAAGTAAAAATTCAAATATGACAATGCTAATGTTTTATCTGTAAATTACAACAAAGAATTATATAACCCAAAATATCAATAGTGCCACGACTGAGAAACCTCAGCCTTTAGAGAAACCATGGTCTTTAGAATTAACTATAACAAACATTGTTGAGAGTAAGGTGAAATGGGAATTCCTTGTACCCTTTTCTGATGATTAAACTTGTAAAACTTTTTGTAAAGTAGTTTAATAACATGCTATCAATATTTAATCACATGCATAAGTGGGTTAACTAATTTTATGTCTAGAAATTATCTAAGCATATAACTGAACAAGAAGTAAAAAAATGTGTTCATTACACCATTGCATGTGATAGTGCTAAAAGCTACAAACTCTCTAGATATGGGAACACTTACTTAAATCATTATAAATACATGCAATACAGTATTGTACAGTCATCAGAAAATAATCTCCATCTTTTAACAGGTATGAAAAGAAAGTCATGGCATAAAACAGAATGAAAAATATCTTGAAAATCACATGTATAACAGGAGTTCATTTATCATAGACACAAAATATAAATATAAATATCATATGTATACAATTTTTGTGTTTAGGAATGTATAGCAATGTTTGCCAAGGTGAAAGCACTGTTTAGTTCAGGGTTGAGAAACAGGAAATATTTTAAACCTTTATTTTAACACACCATCATGGTTAATTTTATGTAAAAGGTGCTATCTTTATATTCACAAAGTAGGTAACTTTGATGAACATATAATATTGTACAATACAAGTGATTAAAGTGGTACTTTTTCATCAACAACTTCTGTTCAAATTTAGACTAATAGTTTAAGCTGAACTATACTAAACAGGTTTAAAAAGAGGTCAAGTTAAAATATTTAGATTGTTAAGGAAATCTTTTTAGGCTGTGATTCCTTTTACTCTTTAAATTTTCTAAAGATGGAAACCTGAAAAAATGCATTTAATTAATTTCATCATGTATTTCATATTAAGATGATTTATATTTTTCATCCTAAAAACATGAGCATATAAACAGAATGATTAATTTCTTTTGGAACATTAATATGTTTCTATCCTTCCTTACATTTTCAGAAAGTTAAATATTTGGAAATAATTTGGCTTCTATGAGAGTCATAAAAAATGAGAATACATACTCCTGTTGGTATAGTGGATGAAACTCTATATTCTCTGATGTTTCTCTAGAATTTCCTAAAATGAGTATGGGTAACTTTCAAGCGTTTCTGTACTCTAAGAAACTACAAGAAGTAAATATTTTTGTGGTATCCACTGCGACATTAGAAGAATGCTTGCCTGTTAGCCTTTATACCCTTTACAGTCCTTGCAGCCACTGCCTATTATTACTATCACTTTATTGTCTCTTTGTCCAGGCTTATTTTTCCATACCTGCTTAAAGTAGACTCCCTTGCCAGCTTTCTTTAGGATGTGTTCAACCAATGTAGGGCACTAATGAGACATTAGAAATTTGAAGAAGAGAGTAACTTCTGATTTCCACATATATCTGATCCCACATTAGAAGCAGACATCTAAGGATTCAGTACCATCTAGCTCCCCGTGAACTAGCTCTAAGAAGCCCCTACTCACCCATTCCATGGCAGTTCCATCTCCAAAGTCCCCACTCTGAACTATCTCACTGTCTTTTGGGTCTTTCAGCCTTCTATAACCAGTGAATAACTTCTGTGTATTGAATCTTTTATTTTGAAATAGATAGCATGAGTTGTATTTTAATGACCGTGTCCTCAGTGATATATAAACTTTGAAGTATTTGCAGTGGAGAAGTTGGAGTTTTCTCCAGATGCTTAGATGGGGAATCATTCTCAACATTCAGAACATTACTGACCTATGCAGACAAAGACACTGGGTTTCCCAAACTGCTCAGACCAGAATCTGGCCTGAGTGGCGAGGCATTAAGGAATGTAAAATTCATCTACCAGACTCAGCAACCACAGAAAGAAAGATCAAGTGGACCACACAGAATTGGTGGTTAGTACGAAAGAAACTGCCAGAAGAGGTAATGATACTTTTGTCAGATATAAGAATTTAGGAAACTATAGTGAAAAGACTTTTTGGAACTCAAACTCATGATTTAGTATGTATAAAAATTTAGTATTTAGCATTTTTAGTTGATCAGGAAGAAGGTTATAGTGAATTTGAGTTAGCAAACTAGAAGACAAAGTGAAATTACTCCAAACACAGTTCAAGGGGAAACATACATGCATTTAAAAACAGATCTAGGACAACTAATATTGAACTAACAGGAGTTTCAAAAAAAAAAGAGGGAGTACCAAGTTGAGATAAATAACACTAATTAAGTTGCTAGCTGAATAAGGAATAAAATATATTACTAAACATACTAGGGGAAATTTTCCTGTACTTAAAAAAGATTTCCATCTGTAGAAAGCAAGTTTTCACCAATTTATAGACAAAATACATATGCTATTCCCGGATATAATATATGTATATACCAGTGTAATTCATAAATTCCAAGAACAAAAAGAGTGTTTTTACTACCATTTAGGACTCGATAACAAGTTAATTAAATAAAAGAATCAGACTGTAATTAAATGTTTTATTTCTAAATTGAAAGCTAAATGATGATGGGGGAAAAAAGTCTGTAGATTAAAGAGAATAGTATAGCAATGCAAGAGTCTCATGCCCAGCCAAGATATTATTCATCCATCCAGATAAAAGAAAGTTCTGTGGGTAAATATGAGGATTCTAAAAATACATTTCTTTTATATCCTTTCTGAGAAAAAGACATGAGAAAGAAATCTGACTAAATTGACACAAAGGGGAGCAAAGTTTATAACAATTTATAGTTAATTTTAAATAGATTATGTTAGCATGAAAAAGAATGTGTAATTGAAGAGAGAAACGTGACTCATAAGGAAAATGAAAATATTTTATCTGGTATTTGTTAGTTTGCAGGGAGAACTGGGAAGGAAAAATGCTTAAAGTTTTCATCATTTAAGATGGTAGCAGTGAAGGGATGGAAAAGCACAATAGAATCCCCAAATTAAAAATAAAAAAGAAAGCAATATGTGGTGAATTTAACATTGACCAAACAAGTGAATAGAAAGAAAAGGAAAAATATATAAAGCAAGTAAACATAAAAGAGAATAATATGAATAAAATCAGGTTTATTATTTGTTGCACCAAATGTGAGTGGGCTGAATTCTCCTATTAAAAACATAAAGTAAGATTATTGGAGAAGATTAAAAAGAATACAACAATTCTAAGGTCTAATCTTAGAAGTCTCTGTTGCTTCTGATGAATCTTGGGATTGTTACGAAATTATTGAATATACTCGTAAGTACTTTAAACCTTCTTAGCAATGAAGCAGGATTTGAAAAAATGATGAAAGAGGGGAAATCACTTTTGTTAGAATATGCTGAGGTAATTTTTTCTCACGTTTGGCAGAATTTCAAAATATATTGATGTGGAAGGTGAATTTTAAGATCCTTTTCTGTATGATTTCCAAAAGAACTAAATTATTTTCTTGAGTGGAAAGGACACTAGTCTGAGGAGCTTTGGGTTCATGATGGGTGGATCGGAACCCTTCAGAACAGGCTTTGGCAAGCTCTGCTTTGACCTTAACCTAAAAAAGTACAATTTAGGTAGGATTTTCTGTGACTAAATAAAGAAAGGAATGAAGCTGGGTTGATTTCTTAGCTCCACGAACAAGGAGAACTAGGCATAGATGGAGGTGTTGCACCAGAACTGGCTGGGGCAGAGAGGTTTCTTTCGGGAATTAGGAGCCCTGACCAACCCGTTGCTGTGTTTGGGGAAGCCAGTGGCTCCAAGAATCAGATATTAAGGTCAAAGGACTGCAGTGTGCTCACCAGGGGGCGCTCCCTCCCTTAACATGTCCCCAGTGTGCCATCCTTAGACCCACACAAAGCAACTGACTGTCAGAAAAGGAAACCCATGTTTATAACTGGAAAGTGGATTGCCCAACATCAGAATGAAAAATGTCTTCCCCACTAGGGATTTTGAAAGTCACATGTTCTCTTTTTGTCATGTTTCTGTGAACAAAGAAGATGTCATGACGGACTATACCCACTGTGAAATAATCTACACATTTGAACCTCATTTTCCACATGAGGAAGTTGAACAGAGAAGTCACAAAATTTGCTACGAATTGGTAGAATAGAAGCTCGTCTGGCGTCAAAGCCAGTGCCCATCCCTTGGAGTCCCACACAACCTAGGGCTGAGGGAAAGACACTGACTGAAGGCTCACAGGTCACACTGGGGCCCTAGACACAAAGTAGCTGTGAGCGGGACGTTCCTCGATGCGCCAGCGGCCCCAGCGGCTCCCGGCAGCGCCTTGCCGGAGACAGTCCGGGAGCGGACGGAGTCATCCATAGCGCGGCAGGGTCCGGTGGTCATGGCCTGTGACCACACTGGCACAGAGCACACAGCAGAAGAGTCCTCTCTGTGCCTCCAGGCTTGACGGAACACAGAGAAGGGGCAGGCGTCCTGGAAGAGGGCAGGTGGTGGGGCCCGTGTCAGCTTAATTTTTCGTTAAACCAGGAGCTTCTCAGAGGCCTCCAATAATGGGATGTGACAACTTTCACCTTCAATTCTAAGATGTTTACTCAAATACATAGGAAAATAACAAAATTAATTTAAGGATATTTGAAGAAATGTATTGATTTTTAAAAAGCAAAACATAACGTAATAGAAAACCAGTACATTGTAGTCGTGGAAATGTGCCTTAGCGCTCTTTGACTCCCTGCCAGGATGTAATTGCCGATTGCCTGGTTGCTGAAATCCCTAACTGCGTTCCTAGCCGAAGCCAGCTTTGCAGGGGCTGCTCCGACCAATAGCTGAGTGTGACCGTGGGCACGAAAGCCTGTTCCTGGGGGAGGTGGTCCTCCTCTGAGGGGTGACTTCGGCTCAAGAGCTCTCTGAGAGCCTTGCCATACATTCTCCCGAACTGCAGCGCAGCCCACCTTCCTTTTTAGAATTGTGCCACCCAACCTTCCCCCTTTCACTTTCTCCTTCCCTTGGCATTGAAACTGCCTGGTGCTCTGATGACTCCCAGACTCCCCACTTCTTCCCACTGGCCTTCCAAGGCTTTGTTCCTAATAAACACCTCAAACTGCTAACCTATAGTTTTGGTGTCTACTTCTCAGAGGACTATAACTAATACAAGCATCAACAAGCTTCCGGTTGGCTACAACTGTAATACAAAAACAAACAAGAAAATGTTTCAAAGGACCAATAAAATAAACACATATTTGGCAATTCTAGTCCAGAGGAAAAAAAAAACCAAAAAACAGAAAAAGATGTGTAAAACAAAAAAATAACCACAGGCACTAAGAGAATTAAAAATAATAGTAGGAACAATTTTATAACAATATATTTGAAAGTTCATTTACTCATTCACTCTTTAATGCATTCTGCATTCGTCCATTCACTCATGTATATATCACAGCTACTGTGTGCCAGAGTTTATCTTAAGTTTAGGCTTGGCAGAGTAAACAAAATAGAGAAAAATCCCTGGCCTTGTGGATTTTATATAGAGGGGGGAAAACAGTCAATAAATATGTATTTGCGTGATATATAGTGCAAAGGAGTAAAGTGAGGCAGAGAAGTGATAGGAAGTGTTGGTGAGTGAGTAAGGGGCTGTTGAAATTTCAGATAAAGTAGCCTGAAAGGAGTCACTGAAAAGGTGGTATTTAAGTGTTGACCTCAAGGAAATGAAGGAATGGGACTTGTGAATATATGAATTTATCAGGGAACATTCATTCAAGAGCAGCACAATGCCAAAAGCTTGGGGCAGACGTAAGCCTGGTGTGCTTGTGGAGCAGCTGGGAAGTGTCTGCTCACAGAAAGAACTGGGGAAGAGTGAGCGCTCAAGGAGCTCTTAGGTCAGAAGGTTAATTGGATGCCAGATCATTTAGGCCTTATGTGTCTTAGGAAAATCTTGAAAAAATTTAAGTGATATGCAGTGATCTATACTTAATAAGATTTCTCTGGCCTCTGTTGATACTAGACTGCCTAGAACCAGAGGCTAAGCAGGGAAACCAGTTAGGAAGCTATTCCAATATTATAAAAGAGATTAGGGTGGATTGCAGCAGGTTCATAGCAGTGCAGGTTTGATAAGTGGTCATTCCCTTAATATATCTTGGATTTAAAACTGATAGAATCTGTGTGGGTAAAACTGTAATATTTCCAGAATATCTTGCCTGGCTTTAGTGCATCCTCAGGGGTGGAGAGAAGTATGACTTTAGTGCATCTGCATATCTATAGACATGACTCAGGGGTGGAAAGCGGTTCCTTGCCATATCAATGGGTAATTACCTGGGCAAGGAGGGCTTACCTGAACCTGAGAGATTAAGGGGAGGGCTCCTTGGCTTCTGCTGGAGCAGGAGAGAGAAACACCCTGGACTGCAGTTTGTAAGCAATAAATGGGTTTTAAACATTATTTCTCTCTTTGACTGATTTTGGTTTTTAGAGGTATTTTGCCCCGGAATTTCATCTCCCTGGAGTTACAATCCGCCAACACTGTAGAATTGAAGTATTAGAAAATGAGAAGAATCAAAGTTAATTCCATTTTTTCCCCCTAAGTAGATGCCTAGAGTTCTTATTGATTTGAAGAGTGAGTGAGAGAGAAGGAGGATGGGTGGCAGGGGATCTTTAGGAATTTAATTTTGGCTAGCTGAAATGTGACATTCTTTTTAGATGTGCAAGTGAAGTTGTCAGTTAAGCATTTAAATACCATGTCTGGAGTTTAGAAGAGAGGTCTGGCTGATTATTTGTTTCAGAATCATTTTTATTTTGATGTCAGAATAATAAAAGAGATCATTAAGAAAAATGTGTATTTAAGAAAAGAGAGTGTGAGATGCACAATGACTGATAAAAACTGGTCTGGGAATTTGGGGGAAGAGGCAAAGGAAAGTAAGGAGTGGGCTGTTGCAGATGGAAAACAAGGCAAGTGTGGGGTCCAGGGAAACAAATGGTTTTGTGAATGATAGAAATCATGTGTGTCAAGCACTGCCCTTGAGTCAAGTCGGGGAGCACGAAGAACTGACACTGGAGGCAGTTGAAGATTTAGAGCATTTTTCAGTGAAATGGTAGGAGCAAAAGCCTGGTCAGAAATTGGGAGGAAAGACACTGAAGACAGCAAATAATGTAAAACAGCTTCAGAGAGTTTTCCTCAACAGGAAGGAGAGGGATGAGCCAGTAGCCGGAGGGGGAGTGAGGACAAGAAAAAGACGTAAGGGAAGATCAATAACTTATTTTAAATTATCTTTCTAGTAATCAACCTGAGAAATGGCTATTTTAAAGAAGTCACTTTAACAACTGAAGGTCACAGAATTTCTCTTTTATAGAAGTATAGAGCAACTTCAGTGCTAAAGCAAAACCGTGCCATTTAGAAAGGGCCACCAGTCTGAAAAGTTTAGAAGGGAGGGGACCTTTGTCAATAGATACACCTCCCACTGAGAAGGCCACCCTTCAAGGGAGAGGGAGCCACCTGACTGCGTTATCTTAAACACATTTAGTTTATCTAACTGATGCCCAGTGTTCTGATTTCTTAGACCTCAATTTATGTTTAGATCATGAATTGACTTTTCATGGAAGATTGTTTCCCCATAGGAAGAAACTATATTCATCACTTATGTACAAGTATCCTGGTTCTGTGAGCAGTTAAATTTATTAATTTAACTATATATATTGTTACTTGTATTATAATCTGTTTTTCACACAACTCCATTAAGTTTGAACGTGTTTTGGCCGTGTTCTTATGGGTATTACTGCCCAAATTTTATGTTTTTTGTAAAATGTGATTCTACTCTTCCACATCATTATCTTGGATTGGTTTTCAAGTCTGTCTCTGAAAATTGTATATCAACTCTCAAACATCTGAAACAGATAAACTTCTGAAATTTTAATGCTGATGTCCAAACTCTGGGCAACACAAAATTCCCTCAGGAAAGAGATGTCACGATTTTAAGAGATAGTCAATTGTTCCTTTATTTCTCTGTGCCTTAGCTGATCATTTTCCTTAGATTTCCACAAGTAGTTGTTTAAAAATCAATGCTTTACTCATGTACTCCATATATACAGTCTGTCATGTGTATTTTGTTAGGGAGTTAGGGGAAAGTAATTTTAAAATGCAAAAATATTAGTAAATGTAGGTTTTTTAATGGATTTTTTCTCTACTTTAAAAATGCATATAAGATCCCTTGACATTAATTGAGTTGTTAAATTTCCCAGAGGCATTTCTGCCAAAGCTGTAATAATTTCACAGGTACATAATTATATTAAGCTCTCTCTCAATGTAGTGTCTACCAGGGGGTTGTTCTTTTTGGGAAAATAAAAATTAAAAGGTGATGACTCTAGTAAGTTTTATTTCCTGTTATTGACCAATTGCTCTTTAATCTTATCTTCAACTAGTGGAAAAGTCTATCAACCTAATTCTATCAGTGAATGATTTTGTGGTATCTGACTGCATGTAATACATTGAATAGGAAAGTGGTAAGCATATAAATGTCCAGGCAATTTCAAGTGTGGATACCATATACCTACAAGATAATGTGAGAAGGAATTTATAATAATGCTCTGGAAGCAGCTAGATCAACAAGCACTTTTTCTACCTAATATGTCAGGACCATGAAAATCAACATTGCTAAATATTCGGTAGTTATCCAGAGATTTTCCTAGCATTCATTCTCAAAGCAAAATTCCAAAGCTGTTAAAAGCTGAGTCAATCATACAACAGCAATAGTTTCCTTATGGCATTTAGATGAATGATGGAAATACACATATAAAAGTCATTCTAAGTATGTGAAGGCCAAGGCTTTCTCAGTTTCGCTCACAAATTAAAGTTGTGTGAGATCTCCGCTGTATAAAATGGTATTTTAAAGAGCATATTATAACATGAGTTGCTTATTTTTGTTTTCGTTTCCAACATCAGCTGGACAGGTAAAGAAAAAAAGATAATTATCTGTGCAGCAACTTCTTGTGGATCAGATCCTAAAGATCAAGTAAAGGGAGCATGCAGAACGCAGCCCTGGAAATCGGCTGTTAGCACAATGCTGAACGCCAGGCAAGCAGTACAGCCTGGCAGATGAACTTCAGCCCAAGTAGTAGACAGAGGCTAGAGCAAGGGAGGATGTCAGCAAAACTGAGACAGCAGCCTCGTCCCAGCACCTTGGAACAGCCCCTCTCCTCTGGTTGCACCGTCAGGGGAAGTTGGAGGGACTGCTCAGTACTGCTGAAATACCATCTGTGCAGACCAAGGTGTAGATGCCCAGAAATCTATATACTTATAAAACATTCCAGACCATAATTGTATGGACCATTTTTTTGTACAGTAATGATTCACTGCTTCTCCCTATTTATCTCAGTTACCATATAAGTCATCATCTGTCATTCTGCTCATTTTATATCATCTGAACTTAAATCTCATAGTTTTCCATAAATTCATTTATGGTCTCTCCTTGTCCTCCATCCCTTTCTCTCTTTCCAATATCTTTGCACTATGGACTCATTGACTTCTGCCCTTTCAGCATTATCACTTCATCTTCAACCCTGTCACAGTGTATCCCTGCATAGCCCTGTTAACTAAACCTCATTATCCTCTGCAAAAACTCCTTCCCTGGCCTTCTCAGCATTGTGTTTTTTGTTTTTTTGTTTTTTCTCCAAGTCAGACATATCAGGAGAGAGAAGATTCCCTTTACTTTCATTGCCACTTCCTGACAGTCATACCTTCTTTTTCCCTACAAAATTTTTGGTCCTTAAGGAAATGGTCACTTCACTCCTGGTCTCACACCTCATTCACCTAAGATGACCAACTGTTCTAGTTTGCCCATGACTATGGGGATCGGGAGACAGGGACTTTCAGTTATCAAGCTACAAGTCAGTCATCCTATCCCTGACCCCTGTTGTTGTTTCAGTGTTACTTTTCTCTTATACTCAAGAACATCACATTCCTAAACATCTTAAGTTTGCTATTTATGACTGACTTATTTCTCAATTACTTGTTTACCACTCTTTCTTAGCTAACCTCCCCCATTGCCACATCCCTGAAAATTCCTTCTACTAGAACTTGCTGTACCACCTCTGAAATCTCAGTCTTCCAACCTCATTTTCCTCTCTCTTTACCTGAGCTCATGCTCCTTAATATCTTTAACAATATTTAGACCTTTTGGAAATAGCTAATATATTGATTCCACTGAATTGTCATTTTTAGCTCTGCCCATTCTAGTTTATATCCTTCCTTGTCCACCGTAAGTTCCATGATGCATCATATGCTGCTATTTACAGAGCATTTCTCTCAGTAAGCCCGAATCTGCACTGAGTAGGAGTCAGCAGGTATTTTCAGTCAAAAATACCAACATTGGCCTAATGGACACAGCGAGAGCTCTCTCATACACTGACTGGGTAACTAGGATTCCCCAGCAGCTAAAACCTAAGAAAAGCATGGTTGTGATGATGGAGGGGAAACGAACTGTGAGAAACAGTACTGTGAAGACAGAGAATCCTGGGAGAGCGCGGCATTTCCTCGCGGTGTGCACTATGGAATAGCTTCACCCGACCTAGGGGAGTTAGAAGGGGACTAGGAAATGACTGAAGAAAAGCTCCTGTCAAAAGTTTCATTCTACTTAATCTGCAGGGTAGAATACAAAATGCATATAAACATATTTGAATTTGAATACTAAATTCTATAAGGATGCAGTGAATTTTTAATTATGCCAATAACCAACATCTGTTTATAAATTAAAACAAAACGAAAAAAAAAACATAAAACTAAACAAATGGAGTGAAGGTGCTGGAAAGTGTCTTCAATTTATGTTAGGAGAAGTTATGCTTGTATAATTTCAAAACGAATTATCAGTTGCATTCAAAAGAGATTAGGATTAGTTTAATTAATATTTAAATTTGTACAGGGTAAAATAGCCAAGGAACAGTAATCAGCCACAGTAAACACAGAGTATATTAACATTTATTATACACATAGTCACCAGAGGACATGAGCCTATTTTGAGCCATTAAGGGTAGTATGTAATATTGATAAATTTAGTTTTTTTAATAGATGTGCTATTATATAATTACCTCTGATACTGTATTGGCTGATTTTCTTTTTTTTTTTTTTTTATTCTGTAGTTTCCTAAGGATTTCTTTAAAAAAATTTTCAAAAAGCCTCCTATATTTTTTGTTATACTGACTCATAGGTAGAAAAACCCTCCAATTATATACCAAAGTATAAAGAATTAAATGTGTGACCCACAGTCCACTTCATGACTGGCAATGCTTATAGAAATATTCAGAACAATAGTAGAAAAAAAATAAATGAATTAATTATGTATATTCCTCTATATGTTAAAAAAATGTTCTAAATCCTTTTGTTAAAGTTCAAAAATGAGTTTATTTGGCCAGATGACTCTGCAAAGAATCATCAATGCCCATTAGGTCCCAACAAATAGAGAGATAGAGGTAGAAAATAATACACCCCATTCTTAGTGGAAGAAGAAAGTCTAAGGACAAACGTAACCTTATTTAAGTTGATCATAAGTTACTTTTCTAAAGCCTTGCAACCTGGGACTGTGAATTATTAATAGCAAAAGTCCTTCTGTCAGTAAGATGCTGGATCAACTACTAGGCAGTGATTTTTTTCTTTCATTTTATAATTTGTCACCTACTCTAAATATTTTATTTTCTGAATTTGTTATGCTTCTTTTTATAATCTCCCTGTATTTCCAATATTGTTCAAATTAAAACACATAAAATTTAAATAAGTTCTCTGGTAAATAGAATTATAAAAAGTATTAAAGGAATTAATGATTAGCTGTCTTTGAAGATTGTTACTTCCTTAAAGAAAACAAGAACAGCAGCAACAATGGCGACCGCTTCTGGGACGCCCAGCACCGCAGGACGCGGCATTCCAAGTAGCAATCGCGCTTCTGCAAAATATTGACTTTAAATATTTTCCTTTGTATTTTTAGTTGATTGTACTAGTAGAATATTCAATTTCAGAGTTATGAAAAATTACAAGAGTAATACAAAGACTTCCTGTATGCTCTTTACCTAAGTTAATGAAATGTTAATATTTTTCCCATATTTACCCTCAAGATAGATTTTTTTTTTAATCATCGGAAAGGAAATTACAGCAAGGTGCTATTTATCCCTAAATGCTTTATTGTCTATTTCCCAAAATTCACACTCATTAACATAAATTGAGTCCAGTTATCCTAATCAGAAAATTGACATGTAAGATAATATGTAATCTTTAACGTTTAATCAGATTTCAGTTTAACAAATGCCCAATATACTGTGTAGCAAAAGGAAAGAAAAAAAAAGCACCAGATTATAAAAGAGTTTCTCTGTTTTTCTTCATGTGTCATAAGATTGATTTTTCAGAGTAGGTCAGTTATTTTGTAGAATATCTCTTAGGTATAGTTTATATGATATTTCCTAATGACTTTATACATATATGTATATATATCTATATATATATATATATTTTTTTTAAGTACCACATTTCTGATGCTGGATCCTTTTCTGTGCATCATATCAGGAGGAACATGGTTATGTCTTATCCTTTACTGGTGATGGTCCAGCTTTGGTCCCTTAAGATGGTGTCCGCTAGTTTTCTTGATTGTAAAATTACAATGTTCCCATCATAATTAAAAGCACCTTGTGGCAGGATGCTTATGGGGGGAGCTTTGAGGCTGTGTAAATATCCAGGTACTGTTCAAACTTTCACCACTAGTTTGAGTACCCATTAATGACTATTACCTAAACCAATTGTTATTATGAGAAACAGATGATTCTTGGCTGAACACAGGAAAAGTAAAAGAGATGCCTGGAATCTCTTTATAGTGACAAAAACCAAGACAGCACTCAGAAATTACTAAGGGCGTGTCAAAGGACACAGATGCCATTTAAAGGGAGCCCACTGGCCAAATCTGGGACAATTTGAGTATCAAAATAAATAATACTAGTAAAGAATTATTACTCATTGATTAATTAAGAATCAATGAGACCATTCTGAAATAAACTTGGAGTAAGCTTCTCCTTACAGAAGATATTCAGTCAGTAAATGGGGGAAAAATGTTGAAATTTGAAAACAATATAACAAGAGTGCTGATAAGGAACAGCATCCGCGCTCAGGCTTAAAAGCAAGGGAGAAAACATCACTAAAAATCTAAATTCTGCAGATAATGTATGACAGGATCACTGAAGAAGAATTTTGTGTACTTCACAATTTTAAGAGAAATCCTGTGCTCGGTAGAGATCTAACTTGGAGTGCTATTCTTGCCATGGTTTGAAGTTAAATGATGAAAGCTTAAAAGCATGCAGAGTCTAACCAGGAAAGCAGAGAATGGATTTCAGTGAGAGGTCATCAAAGATGATGCAGTTGGCTGTTTTCCCATTCGTAAGGTCTCCCAAACCTACTGGAACTCTTAGTGTCTTTGTCATACTCCTCCAGCTGGTGAAATTACTAAGTAAGCATACAAGTTTAGAACTATCCATCTCTAATTTTCTCTCATGAGAGGGAGAACACTCTTTCCATGGATAGCAGAGATCAGTGAGGACCAGCTGGCTCCAAGGGTAATTAAATTCACTAAAAACAGCAGTGCGTATGACACAGGAGAGTTTCTGGTGGGTGTATAAGCTTTGTCTATGTTAAATCATACTCTTTGATCACCTGCTGCAGATATAAGCAAAAGTGTGCATCGTTTCCTCGCAGGCACAAGTTTGCCATCTTTGCCATTTGCTCTATAGAGACAGGCAGATAAAGTGTATTGCATTTTAATAAATGAGTTTTGTACAGCAAAAACATACTCCTACTAGCATGATGTAAAGTTAAGGAAGTCCTAAATACAGTATGTGCACTGGCATGGGTTGAGGGGTGGGGGGCATAGAGAAAAAACTGAATAGGCCTTTGCTTCCCTTCCTGATATAAAAGCCATATAGAAGGCACTCAATGTAGAAGGTCTAATATTGGTCTGTAACCACAGTGCCCAAGAAAGGAAGCCAAGAAATTAATGTAAAGTGAATGACTGGCAGAAATTAGTTCCTAAGATTGAGAGGCATAATTGAGTTAGAATAGTATGGAACGCTGTAATAGAGTAAAACAGTCTCCCTGCATAGTGTTCTTCCCCTGGCTTGTCACGCTCTGGCCACAGTCATTCAGTCCCTCGAATGCAGCCCAACTTTCCCCAGCTCAGGAAGCCTGCCCATGCGGTTCTATTTGGAATACTCTTCTCTTTACCTTCCACTCCTTTTTACCTATGTAATTGCTAGAAATCAATTAAGTCTCAGCTCTAATATTCTGTCCTCTGGAATCCTTCTCTAATCTTCCTAGCCATGTCAGAATCCTTTAGAAATAATATTTTATTTAATAGTTATAGACATATATTGAGTATAGTTGCTTTTTAACAACTATTTGTGTGATTCCTTAATTAATTGTTGTCTCCCTCACTGTTCTATAAATTCTAGGTAGTCAGGCATTGTTTTGTTTCATCTCTGCTTCTCAATAGTCTCTACAACCTATGATATTTTTATGGCAAACAATATATCCTAATTAATTAAACAAAACTTGGTGGGGGGATGCTGAATGTGGATATAGAAATAAAAGATGGTGATGCATAACAGAGCAGCCAGGAAAGTAGCTGCTAAAGCAATTCCATTCATTTCTCCAGATAATTCCTCTTAAAACAGAATATATTTTATGAAGTGGAGTATACTATCATTTTAAAAGCATCAGCTAGAAACAGACACAAAGTTAAAAAAATTTTTAATAACAAGCTATCTTTCACGACTACAACATATCCTAAGTTAATTGTGTTTGTGTGTTACCTGTTTTAAAATAACCTTTGAAGGTGTATATTCTATCTTCCTTTAGATGAGAAATTTCTGGTTCAGAAACCTCAAAGTTTTTACCCATAATTGCAATTAATATTGGTTCAGAAGAAACTCAAGCCCAGGTCTTCTAAATATATGTAGTAGGTACTGGACCGATAACATAGGGCACCCACATTTAGTTCTTATAATTTGTTGATGGCATATTGGTCTGTGGAATTAGTAATGATTATTTGATGCTTGAATGGTACTTCATTTCACCCCTCACCCTGCCAAAGGCAAACATAACTAATCTTTTCACTTTGATTTTAAAAGGGAATTGCAAAAGTGCTAAAATAATTTCTAGATAACAAGTTATGCTTATGCTCACTATCGTCAGCTAGATGTCATGTTAAGGTACTTCCATAAAAGCTATCACCAATGATTCTTGATTCACATATTATCACTAAAACGAGATTATATATTTAACTAATTTGTGTTCTGACTTCAAAAATGTTCTAAATAGTATTTTTTAAATAATCAGATTCTAGAGATTAAACAGTAAGTAAAAATAAAGTTTTGATGTATGTGAGCTGACCTTTAGGGCCATGCTTATTTATAACTTGTGCATATTCTATTACGTTCTTAATTCTTTTATATATTTATCCACTTAATATGGTCCTAAATTATTTCAACTCTGTTTCAGTGAAGGTGTTTATTAGATATTTATGTATAATTTATAATGAAAAAATATTAAAAAATAAGCATTTGTGGAGGTTTGTTTTTCATTAGCAAAATTGTTATCTATTGAAGCAACCTGATATTTTGAAAAATCCAAGTGACTTTTAACAAATGAGAATATTAGCGTTTTGGAAGACCTATCTTTCCCACTAGCTGATGAGTACTGGGTATTGGGAGAGGATTTTTCAGTCTTTAAAATAGTTTATATAGATAGAAGTACTTTTCTAATATTTATACAAAGCAAGAATTTCACAAAATGACATAAAATATTCATTGTATTTCCAAATTTAATCCTTAGGAAAATTCCATTTTATCACTATGTAGTTAAAACACATCTATTCTTCCCAATCTTCATGCATGCAGCTTGTATTTTCTACATTTTTTTCCTTAAGAAATCTGAGATACCAGGTCATTTCTTTGTTTGATATTTTCACACTGTATTAAATTTCCATCTTCATAGTTTATTAACACTCTACATTTGTATAATTCTCTTTACTTGCCCAGTGACTTCATTGTATTTATCTCTTTTTATTATAATAATCCTATTGTTAAGTAGGGAAGAAATCTATCCCTTTTTACCATTTAGGAATTGAATACTTAGAGAAATTAAAAGACTATCTAAAGATCAGACAGGGAGCAATATAGGAACCTTAACCATGAATCCAGTTCTTCTTCTTTAGAGTCCAGGGATTTTGTCTGTTTTCACAAGCTGCTGCTTATTAAATTTTGAGAGGTAAAACCTACCTCAAATCTTAAACTTGCAGAAATCTCTTTATTTGAAAAGTATTCCATTTTAATTCTATGACTAATTTAGAATCTAGAAGAGGCTATTTTATTAGAAATGTAGGTCTTTATACAATTAAGTTATTAACCTTATTTTTAAATTCTCATTAAGTGCTAGACGATGTAAAGGACGAACACATTCAACCCATGTTCAAATCATCGTTCAGGCACAGAAGCAACTGTGTAAGGGAAGGACGTGCAAAGGGCGGCAGGAACGTGTGAAGCGGTAAGGCTATCTAGGAGGCCATGGCAGTCTGCTTCGGAGACTTTGATTGGATGGGGAGCTACTCAGCAGGTGGTTGTGCCAGAGGATGTGGTTATAATAAACAGAATAAGCTACTCTGCAGAAGCATGCGTGAATGGAAGGCCAAGGAAAAGAATTTAGTTTCACTATGACTTGAGGAAAAGTTGACATAGTTTGCTGTATTTATTTTATACCATATATATATATGTATATGCACACACACACATACTCATATATATTTACTTATTTTTATTTTTTTCTCTCTCTAATTAGAAAGCATATTAAGGCCAAGGGTATATATTATCACCTTGTAATTTAATGACACCTAATGCAGCAAGAGCTTAATGAGTAAATGTTAAAGAAAGTAGGTTATAGATTCAGGCCAGTATAGTAATGGATTTCCATTTTCTGAACAGCTCTTCACTTATGTGAATTAACATATAGATTACTTTTTAATTTTTATGTTTGTATTGTCCTAGTCAAAGTGAATTATGTAAAATATCCATACCTTGGGTAATTGTGTAGATTATTTAATTTTTTTCAATTTAAAGTAATCTATTATATCGTTATTGAGTACCTACCAGAAGGAAACCAAAATGTTGGTTCCCAGATGCGTATGGAAATAAATATATAAAAGCATTCTTGAAGAACTCTTCTGTCTAAAAATTCTCAAAATTGCCCGTTATTTTCAATTCAAACATGTTTGGCAACTCAGTCAAAACAAAGTTAGATATGTAATTCATCAATGTAGTAAGTTATCCTGTTACAGTATAGTTAAGTTTGAAAATTGTGGCAGAGACTAAGAAATCACCATACTTTTAAGTAGATTGTCAAAGTGGAAAAAAGAAAAAAACATCTCATTGAGTTCTTGCATTTTTTAGTGGTAACTGCACATGAAAGACAGGGGACTCCTAGGAAAACTTACTGTATTAGAATTTTTATAAACATTTGTTGTTTCCAAGCACTTTATATTCTCCAAATCACTTACTAAAGTAAAAATTGTTTATTAAAAAAGGTAGTGTGGGTGTAACTGGTTTCATAAACTACTTACCTTCGATTTTAAATGCTGACCTGTCCACCCAAAGCTACAATTAGCCACTTGTAAGAGAAGTTCTATTAGGAGAACCTCTTTAAAATGTCACCATAAAATTTTATTTTGCAAGATAATTGCCTACCTGGATTGCCAAAAATGATGTATTTTTCAAGGAAGTTTTATAAAACTCTATATTCTTAATATGTTTATTTCTGTCATTGATATTCAAAAGTTACACCTATGTTCAAATTTGTTTTTGCTAATGTTGCTTTAATCTGTAAGATTTCATCAGAACTTTCCAGACTGGAAACATGAGAGCCAGGATGGAGACAGCAGTCTGTCTCTAGGAAAAACCGCATCACCAGTATTCTACAAGAGCGAAATGTGTTTATATACTGTATTAAGAATAGAAATCTGAATTGGGGAAATATACTATCAAGGCCAGGAAGATATACCCCCTAGGAAAGGATTCTAAGTCATAATTCTCTTCCTAGAGTTCATACTGAAAACATAATGTTAACTTTCTTGAAATACACTCTTGTATCAACACCCTATCTAATTTTTCAGTCTTTTAACTAATCAGCATTTATTTATATATTTATTAATCTTCATAAAATGTTTATTGAAATTTTTTAATATATTGAATTTATTAAAGATACAAAAAACATAAATATATGTGTTAAAGAATAAGAAAACGAACAGACTTCTATTCAACACTCTACATGAGAAAATTAACATTAAAAATTATGTATCAGTTTACCGTATTTACCATGTACCTGTCTCCATTTTCACCTCCTTCCTCCCTTCTCTCCAGAAGTAACCAGTAAAAACTTTGTGCTTATATTTCCTGTCTTTTATTCAAAATTCTGTTACACTTTCACATGTACAGTGTTTATTTTTTAATTTTAACATATGTGGAAAAATTTGCTATTCTTTCACAATTTGCTTTTAGATTAATAATTAAATTTGTTCTCCTCCAAGGTGATGCCTGTATCTCACCTTTCATTTGTTTTCACTGCTGTAGGATATTCCATAGAACTAGTACAGAAAAGTCACAGTATATATACCTATTCTTTTGTCAATGGGCATTTGGGAATTTGGGTGCTTAGCGGCTGTTGCTATTATGAGAACATAGGGCACGGTCTTTACATGTTTAGTATTACTTGAGCGAAGGGCAGCGATTTCTCTAGAATAAATCGAATAGAATTGATGAGAGACGGGGTATGATGATTTTCTACTTTATTGGATAATTCCCAGTTGTTTTTCACAGCGGTGGTATCAGTCCACTTTCTTACCACAACTCTGACGTTCTGCCTCCTCACAAGTAAGTGGTATTTGCAGACTTACTACTTTGCTAGCATAATGGGCAGTGAGGGAGGGTGTGTTAGGCACAGATTTCACTGTGCTTTTAACAATTTCCCTTACTATTACTAAGACAAAGATTGCTAAGGTATTTTCATACATTGATTGATTTTTCATATTTAGTTTTTTTCCTAAAGTCTATTTCATCTGATAGTGTTGCAGCTACTAGGTTTTGTTTAATATTAGCTTTGCATATCTTTTTCCATAATTTTATGTTCAATATTTTTGTCCTTAATGTTGTAACTGTATCTCATAAGCAATAGGTGTGTGAAATTCTTCCTACACTTAAAATTTCTGTCATCTCTCTACCATCTATTTATCTATCTCTCATCTATCAAGAGACTCCTAAGAATCTTAGTCACAACTCTCAGGATCAGGGAACCGCAGACTACATTGTATACTGAAACTCCACAGACCATATCGTTTTGTTCGTTATTTAGTACATAACCTAATTAAAATGGACCTATTGAAACAAAATAGTGCTCATGATCATTTTTCAGAGAAAGATGCAGCCGAGTTCCACACAAACCCTACAGTTGTAGGAGTTTACCACCACTTTAGTGTAATTCATACAGTCATAGCCCTCACGTGCCTTTAGAGCTCTGACTCTTTCATCTCTGCATTCTCAGTATCCTGCACGTGGTGAACAGGCTTTCTGAATGAATGAGAAAAACTATGTCAAGTAAGCCTTATTTTATGAATTATATTGGGTAGCACTTGATGGGAGTCACTGCCCTGTGAAAATGCTCCTCTCTGAAGACGGTAGTAAGAGTCCAGTCCTCAGCTGTTCACATTTCTTAATGCGCTATGCATTTCATGAGGATATTTGTAAAAACAGGCATGAAGCTTTAAAAAATTAAATTTTATCTGCAATTTTTTATAAATTTTTGCCCAAAATTGTGTCTGAGAGTAGCTTAACTTAAAAAATTGGAATTAGTCAAATGTAGCATTATTTCATTTTAAAAATAGTAATCTCAGAAGTGTAGCTTTACATATTAATATGAATATAACTAGACATTTCTGCAACTATTGATACATTTTCCTTTCTGCTCCTAACAACCTTCATGCTTTCTTCTCACAGTCATTTTTATTTCTTAATTTTTTGTTTTGACTTATAAATTGTCTATAAATTAGATTCAATCAGGGGAATTCAAATAGTTCTTCTCTTTATTAACTCTTTTATTCATCACTTGAAGAAGGAAGATGCAAAGTCAAATGTTTATTAAAATGCTAGTATATTATGTAAGTCTGTTAGAGTTGAATAAGTTTATTTCTGATTTTATTTGAATAATTTTATTTTTAATTGGTTTTCTTTAAGGAATCACCACTATGTATCAGTTCCTGTTTTCCTTCTTAAATTTTAAATAATATTAAGGCTCATCTAGAGGTATAAAGTATTCTTAAAATGGCAGATAGTCAGTATTGAGTTTACCCCAGATCTCCAAAATTGTTGAATGATGCTAACCATGAACCTCAGGTTTTGTAACCATATCTCAAATGCCATATTTGAAAAATTATTTTTATCTTACAAAACACTTAATTAGACCAAATTAATATACCATACTCTAAACAATCTTGAGATAAAATCCCAATCTAGAGATAGAATGATGGCAAATCATTTCATCTCTATTCCTTCCTAGGTTTCTATTTCTCCACTGTAACTTTTGAAACTTGAATCCCAGGTATTTCATTCTAAATGCCCTAACCACTAGTGTGGTTTCATTTGTCCTTTCAACACATAGTCATTAAATATCTTATACACTAGATAAATTCTATATGTAATAGCTGAAGGATTCAATTGAGAACAGAACAGACACCTTAACTGCTCACAAGGAGTTTACATTGAGTTAGAGACTCACATATTAATCCAGGAATCATGCATGTTGTAAATTCCAAAATATAGAAGTACATATAAGCATGTAACAGATGGCCTTATCTACTGTAGGGGACTGGGAGAAACAAGAAATTATATAAGAAGAGTATAAACAGTGGAAAGGATACTCCAGAAAATGTGAACTATGTCAAGTAGGAATGAGTGGAGTGTAATTCAAGGGACTGGGGAAACCAAAGCCAGTGGACCTGAAGAAGAAATCTTTTCATCAGAGACTAAGTCCAAATGACTCCAGGGACACTCTAAGTCCAGAGCACACCTCCATCTGCCCCTTCTGCTATTCCTGCTCTTTACCTTGGGATGAGTAGCTGCTCTCCAACACAGCCTTCCCTGAAAGAGACCAAGATTCAGGTCCCCGCAAAAATGACTAAGTTCATATCATGCACCCATTTTTTAATAGGGTTATTTGCTTTTTGGGTGTTGAGGTGTGTGAGGTCTTTATATATTTTGGATGCTAACCCCATGTTGAGTATGCCATTTACAAATATATTCTTCCATACTGTAGGATGCCTTTTTGTTCTGCTGATGGTGTCCTTTGCTATACAGAAGTTTTTAGCATGATGTAGTTCTATTTGTTCACATTTGATTTTGTTTCTCTTGCCTGAGGAAATGGATTCAGGAAAAAGTTGCTCATGTTTACATTCAAGAGATTTTTACCTATGTTTCCTTCTAAGAGTTTTATGATTTCATGACTAACATTCAGGTCTTTGATCCATTTTGAGTTTACTTTTGTGTATGGGGTTAGACAATAATCCAGTTTCATTCTCTTACATGTAGCTGTCCAGTTTTGCCAACAGATGTGGTACATATACACAATGGAATACTATTCAGCCATGAGAAAGAAACATATCCTACCATTTGCAACAACATTGATGGAGCTAGAGGGTATTATGCTCAGTGAAAGAAGTCAGGCAGAGAAAGACAAGTACCAAATGATTTTCCTCATTTGTGGAGTATAACAACAAAGCAAAACTGAAGGAAGAAAACAGCAGCAGACTCACAGACCCCAAGAAGGGACTAGTGGTTACCAAAGGGGGGTGTGTGGGAGGGCAGATTGGTAGGGAGGGAGAAGGGAATTGTGGTGTATCATGATTGGTGCACATGGTGTGTGTGGGGTCACAGGGAAGACAGTGTAGCTCAGAGAAGACAAATAGAGACTCTGTGGCATCTGACTGCACTGATGGACAGTGACTGCAATGGGGTATGGGGGGGACTCAATGATAAGGGTGAATGTAATAACCACATTGATTTTCTTGTGAAACCTTCATAAGAGTGTATATCAATGATACCTTAATTTTTAAAAAAAGAAAAAAAAAGCCCTTAAAAAAAAAAAAACTAAGCTCAAAACTACACACCAGAGATTGTCCCCTTCTTGCACTGAAAAACTACCTGATAAAATTGTTGAGATAAAGAAATAAAGAGAAGTAAATTGAATCACTTCATATGAGGTTGAAATAGAAATCTTCATCTCATTATTACCCATTTTAACAACACATAGGTACAGAAACTTAGAGCACATATCTTTCCCCAGTCTAGTCTTTTTATTCCACTTATTCTTCATAATTTTATCATTTTTTCAAAGTCCCTTCAGTGAATTTTTAACTGAGTCATTGTAGAAACTTTTGATTTATAAAACATGCTTTATGAATAATTAAATTACATTATACTCTTTTGAATTTATTGTCTTCCTATAGTTTTTTTTTCCTAACATGCTCACTTTGTTGAAATAATTTGTAAAATGATTTAACTGATTTATCAGGGAAAGTGATAAGAATAATTATGCTGATGTATATTTTCCACATTAATGAAAGCTTAAATGTGCCTTAACAAGAGAGAGAATTCATCTACACATCTCTGAAACATATTAGTTTTATAAATATAATGCTAAGATCTCATTAATTTTTTAAAATTAAGGTATCATTAATTTAAAATCTTATGAACGTTTTACATGAGTAATATTGTGGTTACTACATTCATCCATATTATCAAGTCCCCCTCCACACCCCATTACAGTCACTGTCCATCAGCATAGTAAAATGCTGTAGAGTCACTATTTGTCTTCTCTGTGCTGTACTGTCATCCCTGTGACACCCCTATATTATGTGTGTTAATCATAATGCCCCTTAATCCCCTTATCCCTTCCTCCCCAGCCACCCTCCCCTGCCTGTCCCCTTTGGTAACCATTCGTCCCTATTTGGAGTCTGGGAGTCTGTTGCTGTTTTGTTCCTTCAGTTTTCCTTTGTTTTCATAATCCACAAATGAGTGAAATCATTTGGTACTTGTCTTTCTCCACCTGGCTTATTTCACTGAGCGTAACACCCTCTGGCTCCATGTTGTTGCAAATGGCAGGATTTGTTTTCTTCTTATGGCTGAATAGTATTCCATTGTGTATATATACCACCTCTTCTTTATCCATTCATCTACTGATAGACACTTAGGTTGCTTCCATTTCTTGGCTATTGTAAATAGTGCTGCGATACACATAGGGGTGCATATGTCTTTTTGAGACTTGGAAACTGCATTCATAGGGTAAATTCCCAGGAGTGGAATTCCTGGATCAAATGGAATTTCTATTTTTAGTTCTTTTGAGGAACTTCCATATGGCTTTCCACAAAGGTTGAACTAGCTTACATTCCCACCAAGCAGTGCAGGAGGGTTCCCCTTTCTCTGCATCCTCACCAGCATTTGTTGTTGTTTGTCTTTTTGATGTTGGCCATCCTAACTGGTGTGAGGTGATATCTCATCATGGTTTTACTTTTCATTTCCCTGATGATTAGCGATGTGGAGCATCTTTTCATGTGCCTGTTGGCCATCTGAATTTCTTCTTTGGAGAAGTGTCTGTTCAGATCCTCTGTCCATTTTTTAAATGGGTTATTTGCTTTTTGGGTGTTGAGGCATGTGAGTTCTTTACATATATTTTGTATGTGAACCCCTTGTCAGATATGTTATTTATGAATATATTTACCCATACCATAGGATGCTTTTTTGTTCTGTTGATGGTGTCCTTTGCTGTACAGAAGCTTTTTAGTTTGATGTAGTACTATTTGTTTATTTTTTATTTTGTTTCCCTTGCCCAAGGTGATGTGCTCAGGAAAAAGGTACTCATGGTTATATTCAAGAGATTTTTACCTGTGTTTTCTTCTATGAGTTTTGTGGTTTCATGACTTACATTCAGGTCTTTGATCCATTTTGAGCTTACTTTTGTGTATGGGGTTACACAGTAATCCAGTTTCATTCTCTTACATGTTGCTCTCCAGTTTTGCCAACACCAGCTGTTGAAAAGGCTATCATTTTCCCAGTGTATATCCATTTTACATCCCTTATCATATATTAATTGACCATATGTGTTTCAGTTTATATTTGGGCTCACTATTCTGTTCCATTGATCTATGAGTCTGTTCTTGTGCCAATACCAAGTTGTATTGATTACTGTGGCTTTGTAGTAGAGCTTGAAGTTGGGTAGCATAATCCCTCCGCTTTATTATTCCTTTTTAGGATTGCTTTGCTTTTCAGGGTCTTTTGTGGTTCCATATGAATTTTAGAACAAGTTGATCTAGTTTGTTGAACAATGCTGTTGGTATTTTAATAGGGATTGCATTGAATCTGTAGATTGCTTTAGGCAGGATAGCCATTTTGACATTATTAATTCTTCTATCCATGAGGATAGTATGTATTTCCATTTATTGGTGTCTTCTTTAATTTCTCTCAAGAATGTCTTGTAGTTTTCAGGGTATAGGTCTTTCACTTCCTTGGTTAGGTTTATTCCTAGGTATTTCATTCTTTTTGATGCAATTGTGAATGGAATTCTTTTTCTGATTTCTCTTTCTGCTAGTTCATGTATAGGAAAGCAACAGATTTCTGTGTATTAATTTTGTATCCTGTAACTTTGCTGAATTCAGTTATTAGTTGTAGTAGTTTTGAAGTGGATTGTTTAAGGTTTTTTTGTACAATATCATGTCATCTTCAAACAGGGACAGTTTATAACTTCTTCCTTAACAATCTGGATGCTTTTTATTTTTTGTGTTGTCTGATTGCTGTGGCTAGGACTTCCAGTAATGAGTTGAATAAAAGTGGTAAGAGTGAGCATCCTTTGTTGTTCCTGATCTTAGAGGAAAAGCCTTCAGCTTTTACTGTTAAGTCTGATGTTATCTGTGGGTTTGTCGTATATGGCCTTTGTTATGTTCAGGTACTTGACCTCTATACCCATTTTGTTGTGAGTAAGAGGGAAGTATATTGCAATACAGGCTTACATCAGGAAAGAAGAACAATCCCAAATGAACAGTCTAAACTCACTATCAATAAAACAAGAAAAAGAAGAGCAAATGAGGCCCCAAGTCAGTAGAAGGAGGGATATAATAAAGATTAGAGCAGAAATAAATACAATTCAGAAGAATAAAACAATAGAATCAATGAAACCAAAATCTGCTTCTTTTGGAAAATAAACAAAACAGATAAACCCCCAGCCAGACTTATCAAGAAAAAAAGACAGTCTACACACATAAACAGTTAATCCATTTTGTAACTGTGTTTTTGATTGTTGCATTCAGTCCATTTACATTATACTGTTAGATAGTAAGGGAATTCCCAGTGAACCTTTGGTGACCACAGATCTAAAGCCTATAATTGCAATAAGTACATACCTATCAATAATCCCCCTAAATGTAAATGGTCTGAATGCACCAACCAAAAGATACAGAGTTACTGAATGGATAAAAAAACAAGACCCATATATATGCTGCCTACAAGAGACTCACTTCAAACCCAAAGACATACACAGACTGAAAGTGAAGGGACAGAAAAAGATATTTCATGCAACTAATAGGGAGAAAAAAGCAGGAGTTGCACTACTTCTATCAGACAAAATAGACTTCAAAACAAAGAAAGTCACAAGAGACAAAGAAGGACATTACAAAGTGATGAAAGGGTCAGTCCAACAAAGGATATAACTATTATAAATATCTAACAGAGGATTACCTACATATGTGAAACAAATACTAACAGAATTAAAGGGGGAAATAGAATGCTATGCATTCATTTTAGGAGACTTCAACACACCACTCACTCCAAAGGACAGATCAACCAGACAGAAAATAAATAAAGAGACAGAGGCACTGAACAACATATTAGAACAGATGGACCTAACGGACATCAACTGAACACTCCATCCAAAAGCAGCAGGATACACATAGTCTCAAGAGCACATGGAACATTTTCAAGAACAGAGCATATACAAGGACACAAAAAGAGCCTCAGTAAATTCAAAAAGATTGAAATTGTATAAACCAGCTTCTCAGATCACAAAGGTATGAAACTAGAAATAAATTACACAAAGAAAACGAAAAAGCCCACAAACACATGGAGACTTAATAACATGCTCCTAAATAATCAAAGGATCAAAGACCAAATAGAAACAGAGATCAAGCAATATATGGAGACAAATGACAACAATAATTCAACACCACAAAATCTGTGGGATGCAGCAAAGGCCGTGCTAAGAGAGAAATATATTGCAATACAGGCCTACCTCAAGAAAGAAGAACAATCCCAAATAAACAGTCTAAACTCACAACTAATGAAACTAGAAAAGGAAGAAAATTTGAGGCTCAAAGGCAGTAGAAGGAGGGACATAATAAAGATTAAAGCAGAAATAAATAAAATTGAGAAGAATAAAACAATAGAAAGAATCATTGAAAGCAGTAGCTGGTTCTTGGAGAAATTAAACAAAATAGATAAACCGCTAGCCAGACATATCAAGAAAAAAAGAGAGTATACACACATAAAAAGAATCAGAAATGAGAAAGGAAAAATCACTACGGACACCACAGAAATACAAATAATAATAAGAGAATACTATGAAAAATTATATGCTAAAAATCTGGATAACCTAGAGAAATGGACAACTCTCTAGAAAAATACAGTCTTCCAATGCTGACCCAGAAAGAAACAGAAAGTCTGAATAGACCAATTACACGCAAAGATTGAATTGATATTCAAAAAACTACCGAAGAACAAAACATCTGGACCAGATGGTTTCACTGCTGAATTTTATCAAACATTTAGTGAAGAACTAATACCGATCCGCCTTAAAGTTTTCCAAAAAGTAGAAGAGGAGAGAATACTCCCAAACTCATTCCAAGAGATCAACATCATTCTAATACGGAAACCAGGCAAAGATACCACAAAAAAAGAAAATTACAGACCAATATGCCTAATGAACATAGATTCAAAAATACTCAACAAAATATTATCAAACCAAATTCAAAAATAGATCAAAAAGATCATCCATCATGATCAAGTGAGATTCCTTCTGGGGATGCAAGGATGACACAACATTCAAAATTCCATCAACATCATCCACAACATCAACAAAAAGAAGGACAAAAATCACATGATCATCTCCATAGATCCTGAAAAAGCATTTGACAAAATTCAACATCCATTCATGATAAAAACTCTCTACAAAATGGGTATAGAGAGCAAGTACTTCAACATAATAAGGGCCATATATGACAAACCCGCAGCCAACATTATATTTAACAGCAAGAAGCTGAAAGCTTTTCCTTTAACATCGGGAAAAAGACAAGGATGCCCACTCTCCCCTCTTTTATTCAACATAGTTCTGGATGTCTTAGCCATGGCAGTCAGACAACACAAAGAAATAAAAGGCATCCAGATTGGCAAGGAAGAAGTCAAACTGTCCCTGTTTGCAGATGACATGATATTGTCCATAGAAAACCCTAAAGAACCCACTCCAAAACTACTAGATCTAATATCTGAATTCAGCAATGTTGTGGGATACAAAACTAATGTGCAGAAATCTGTTGCATTCCTATACACTAATGGTGAACTAGCAGAAAGAGAAATCAGGAAAACAATTCCATTCACAACTGCATCATGAAGAATGAAATACCTAGGAATACACCTAACTAAGGAAGTGAAAGACCTATACATTGAAAACTACAAGACACTCAAGAGAAATTAAAGAGGATACTAATAAATGGAAATTCATCCAATGCTCTTGGCTAGGAAGAATTTATACTGTCAAAATGGCCATCCTGCCTAAAGCAATCTACAGATTCAATGCAATCCCTATCAAAATACTTACAGCATTCTTCAATGAACTAGAGCAAATAGTTCTAAAATTCATATGGAACCCCAAAATACCCCAAATAGCAAAAACTATTCTGTGAAAGAAGAATAAAGCAGGGGGAATTACACTTCCTGACTTCAGGGTCTACTACAAAGCCACAGTAATCAAGACAATTTGGTACTGGCACAAGAACAGACCCACATACCAGTGGAATAGAAAAGAGAGCCCAGATATAAACCCAAGCATATATGGTCAATTAATATACGATAAAGGAACCATGGATATACAATGGGGAAATGAAAGCCTCTTCAGCAGCTGGTGTTGGCAAAACTGGACAGCTACATGTCAGAGAATGAAACTGGATTACTGTCTAACCCCATACACAAAAGTATACTCAAAATGGATCAAAGACCTGAATGTAAGTCATGAAACCATAAAACTCTTAGAAAAAAACATAGCCAAAAATCTCTTGGACATAAACATGAGCAACTTTTTCATGAACATATCTCCCCAGGCAAGGGAAATAAAAGCAAAAATGAACAAGTGGGACTATATCAAACTAAAAAGCTTCTGTACAGCAATGGAAATCGTCAGTAGAACAAAAAGACATCCTACAGAATTGGAGAATATATTCATAAATGACATATCCGATAAGGGTTTGACATCCAAAATATATAAAGAGCTCACACACATCAACAAACAAAAAGCAAATAAGCCAATTAAAAAATGGGCAGAGGAGCTGAACAGACACTTCTCTAAATAAGACATTCAGATGGCCAACAGGCACATGAAAAGATGCTCCACATCACTAGTCATCAGAGAAATGCAAATTAAAACCACAATGAGATATCACCTCATACCAGTTAGGATGGCCAACATCCAAAAGACAAACAACAACAAATGTTGGCGAGGATGTGGAGAAAGGGGAACCCTCCTACACTGCTGGTGGGAATGTAAATTAGTTCAACCATTGTGGAAAGCAGTATGGAGTTTCCTCAAAAAACTGAAAATAGAAATACCATTTGACCCAGGAATTCCTCTCCTAGGAATTTACCCTAAGAATGCAGCAGCCCAGTTTGAAAAAGACATATGCACCCCTATGTCTATCGCAGCACTATTTACAATAGCCAAGAAATGGAAGCAACCTAAAGTGTCCATCAGTAGATGAATGGATAAAGAAAAGGTGGTACATATACACAATGGAATATTATTCAGCCATAAGAAGAAAACAAATCCTACCATTTGCAACAACATGGATGGAGCTAGAGGGTATTATGCTCAGTGAAATAAGCCAGGCAGGGAAAGACAAGTATCAAATGATTTCACTCATCTGTGGAGTATAAGAGCAAAGAAAAAACTGAAGAAACAAAATAGCAGCAGACTCACAGAACCCAAGAATGGACTAACAATTACCAAAGGGAAAGGGACTGTGGATGATGGGTGGGAAGGGAGGGATAAGGGGGGAAAAGGGGCATTATGATTAGGAGACATAATGTAGCAGGTGGGGGGACACCGGAAAGGCAGTATTTACAGGGAAGACAAATAATGATTCTATAGCATGTTACTACACTGATGGATAGTGACTGTAATGGGGTATGTGGGGGCGACTTGATAATAGGGGGTCTAGTAACCATAATGTTCAAGTGATTGTACATTAATCATACCAAAAGTAAAAAAAAAATACTAATCAAGTTTCTGCATGAAATGTGCAATGCAGACCATTATAGGTATTTTTTTCATAAAATCACAGCTAAATTTCAATTATATTCAATTATAAAATTTCAGGTGTTTCCTAATGGGGCCATGCTGCTTTTAATACATATTAACTTGTCAAAGGCAGTATTTAATACTAATAAATCTTCCTACTCCCTTTGGCTCCCTAGGAGTAGCCCAGATCCAATCCCAGGCTCCACCTGAGTCTTGCATTAATTCCTTCTCTAGTGCTGTGTGCAAGTTTCTCAGGAAAAGAAGCATCTGTTATTTGGCTTCACATTTCTACACCGTCTTTTCTTATTCTCTTAATGAGAAAAGGAGAAAGGAAGAAAGAAAATAAAATTCTTATTGAGAGAAATTAACATCATGTATGTTTCATTGAGGAAAGTATTTTAAAAGGTCTTTGAAATTTAAGGCATGAAAAAATGGCACTACTACCCTTTACACTTACCATCCACTCAGTACCTCATTGCCTACCTTCTGGAGTCTACAATGCTTCCCTTTTATGACTTAACCAGATAATTGTGTAAGAAGATAGCAATTAAGTTGCCCCAATGGAAGATTATATAATATGAGTAATAATCATATGTAATCTTAAAATTAAATCTATCTGTTTTACAGATTTTAGAAATACATTATCAAATCCTAGGATTTTATTTTACTTAAGCTTCTGATTAGCTTTGGGTGAAGGACTTGTTCTTAATAACAGCAGCCATTGTGAATCCAAACCCAATCAAATCCTGTTGTGATATAATCTTTCATAAGGGGGAGGTAGTCCCCTTTTCTTTTCCTGGCAGTACAAACTTAAAATTGCTGGTGTTGAATTCTCTCTATTGAAATTAGGGAGAAGAGGGGGGAATAAGCGTTACTAGGTAGAAACCTGATGTGATGAAGCTCGTTTTCTTATGAATTCTGCCAAAGGAATAGAAATAATTAGCTTAGAACAAATATATGTCCAAAAAAACAATGAATTATTCTGCAAAATTGTGATAGCAAGAATCTCTGCTTTTTACATTACACAGAAAGTGTAGAAAATTGACTAGATATAGTTTATAAATGTTTTTACATAATAAACATAAAAAAATAAAATATATTACATTTACTAGGCTAGAATTTTAAAATGTGATTTAAAATAGAAAGTTGCACACTGCCTGTTTGGTGTAAATATAAAAAATACCTAAAAGGAGGAAAACTCATATTAAAAGCTCTCCTCTAATTCAAGATATTTGATTTAGGCACCTAATTTATCCACTAAAGAGCCATATGCTCTTCTGCAAAGCATATTACCTCCTCTGTGCTAGTTTTTATGTGTGAGAATGACAAATGTTGGATTAAGTGATACTTGAAGTCCTATTCAACTATAACATTTTATAATTTGTGGCTTCTTCTGTATGTTTTGTATTTTGAAATTATAATATTTTTTAAACAATAGTAAAAAGTACACAACATAATACTATCTTAACCATTTTTAAGTGAGTAGTCAGTAGCACCAAATTTATTTGCATTGCTGTGTGACAGATCTCCAGAATTTTCATACTTGCAAAATTGTTCTGTACCCATTCAGCACCATCTCATTTCTTCCTTCTCTTAAGCCCCTAGTAATCACCATTCTTTCAATTTCTATGAATTTGACTACTTTATTCCAGTCATATAAGTGGAATCATACAGTATATGTCTTTTTGCAATTGATTTATTTAACTTATCATAACATCCTCCAGGTTCATCCACAATATGACATGCAACAGGATTCCCCTCTGTTTTAAGGGTGAATAATATCTCATTTTATGCATATACCATTTTGTTTATTTTTTCATCTGGTGGTAGACATTTGGTTTTCTCTGCCCCTGGCTATAATGATTCATGCTACTTTCTACATGGTGTGCAAATATCTCTTCAAGACCCTCCTTTCAGTTCTTTTGGGATATATATCCAGAGGTGGATTGCTGGATCATACAGTATCTACTTTTAATTTTTTGAGGAACTGCCATACTTTTTTTCCACAGTTGCATTATTACAGGTACATTATACATTTTAAATTTATATTTAATGTATTGTAGTTATCAGTATTGTGGTATTATTCCTTAACCCTTAAAATTTTAGTAGAAATTCCATAAGCATTCTGGACAGTCATACCCAGAAATCACTCATGTTCCTGTTAATATATCAAACCCTGTTATGAGGCATCTGTCTAGGAAAGTTAACTGGGAAAATTATGAGAACTAATAAAGTTGCTTATCTTAGGTTTGCAGCCACTGATATAATCAGTGGAAATTACCTATATCCTTCATTTTTATATAACTTATTTATGTCTGGCTAAATGACTGTGGTTGTACAAAGTAAAGGGGATTAGGTATTCTTTATATGAATGAGGGAAGAGGGAAGCGTATGGGGTTGGGTGATCTTTTGCTTTCAAAATATTTGCTTAGAATCCTGAAAGACACTGTGACTTTAAAGGATGAAGGGAGAGCTGTGTCTGTATATTCTAGCTAAACAATTCAGAGCTGTTGTGTTCCTTAATTGTTTGGAAGTTGTGGTATTGTGGATAGGAAGATCTAAAGAAATACCTTTAGTGCCTTTTCCTGTTTTTGGAGCTGCTATTACAGTACCAAGCTTCTCTACAGGGATCGTGGGGCATGTGCGGGCCTTTGCGAGATCCCAGCTAAATTAATCCACTGACTAGAATCTGGATAGGAATGTGCGTCTTTAAAGCCCATGTTCCAGGATGAAGATGGCTTAAAAGGGAGGATGCCTTCCTATTTTTCCCTCTTCTGCTGCAAATATTAGATAAAGAATAAGTAAGGCATATATGTATAATTCAAAATTGTATGGAGGGGCATAGGCTAGGAAAAAGTGTATATACAATGGGAAGTTTATAAGGCGTATGACTGTGGCAGTGTTCATTCAATTAATTTTATAATTTTATTTAAATAATGTATTGCCAAATGGACAAAAGTAAACATTTCCACAGGTTTTTATGTACCTATATATTCAATCCATCAAAATTATGCATTGTTATGTATTCCAGGAATTGTTTTAAATCATAAGGAGACATAACTGAAAGACATCTAACTATCTAAGGAAAATATAAAAGACAAAGCTGTACAGAAATTAGGAGTGTGCAACCTGTGTTATGACAGAAAGCTGCTCAGATTTCCATGACGCTAGGGAGCAAGAGCAGATGATTAAGGGCTTTGTGTGTTGTGGTAATTAGAGTCTATGGTGACCTAGTGAAGTTTTAATTAAGGGTTTTAATTTAAATATAATTACTATACAAGTTTATTTTAGAAAAATAATTCTGGCAGTTCTTGGAGATTAGATTACAATGTGGTAAAATTGAGGTAGAGATACTGCTTTGGAGGCCAGTGTAGCAAAACTGGTAAGAAGTGATGACAGATTCAGTGTGGAAATGACAGGACAAATACCAAATATATTTACGTGACCAAAATGGATACAAATGGTGATCATTATGGTGAAGAGCATAATAGAAAGGACAAATCAGATATGCTTATAAGTCTTTCTAAAAGTGAAAATAGATTCCTTATTTTCTATGTCCGGGGTTTTATAGTTCCTTGTCTGTATTATTAAATTGCCTTATCACAAAAGTAATTTCTGTTTATAGGCCCAACTTCCCAATGAGAGCAAGATGGCAGGATATAAAAAAACATCTAGTGTAAGCGTTGGCAGATAACATTGTTATTACAAATAACAACTGCCTTTGAAATATCAAAGCAAAGACATTCTTTCATTTCTCTTTATAGTAGACTTCTCTATGATACTTAACATTATTGGTAAGCCCCTTACTGAATTTTCTTTTCCTTATCACATTTTCTGGCACATAATAGTTATTCAGTTTTATTAAGTCTCCATCCCACCTCTTACTTCTTTTCTTTCCAAATACCGATCTTCCCTCCCTCTTTGAGAGGTCTCACAAATTCACTCAGTCTCCACTATCGTATTTATTTCCTATATCTTCTATTTAAAATTGGTAGATTCTAAGTTTCTATTCTTCTTATTTTATGTTAGTCCTTTGTTTTCCCATGTGTAATTTCTTATCTACTCTAATCATTTCATTTTCTACTGTTGTCCATAAACCATGTTCTCATTTTAGTAGTCTCATAACTTTTCAAATTATTTTGCTTTTATAAATGAATTTTTGAAGTCAGTATTGCAAGCACTACTTATGAAGATTGCATGTGACTGTCAGCGAGGGTCTCTTTCTCTGCTGGGCCCTAAGGAATGTAGTACAGAAAATGATTTTATTTTTTCCTCAGATGGGATGATCTCTACCATACAATTAACCTCCTCAGTGCATACACTGAAATTGCCTCATGTGCCAATCAAAAACTGAACCACTCAATCATGACTTCATGGTGTAGACAGAAACAATTATGTATTTTGGGAGAGATACCCTAACTTCATCCCATGGCATATTCAGAGAAATAATTTATGCAAAGAGAAACTTGCTACAGATCATATGGAACTGGGGTAACAGCTCTGAACAATTCCTATGTCTAGTGAGAATAAAATGCTCAGGAATTTTCAGTAAGGTCTATACTCCAGGTTCCAGAAAAGAATCCTGTTTATGCAGACATGAGATGGGGGAGGTGATGTAAAGAAGGTATTGCTGTCCTCATACAAATAATTTCTCTTAGATACCAAACACAGGCAAAGGGCTCTTCTAAGACCCAGACTTTCAGCATATACTAATGTGTTCCATACTTCAACCACAGAGAGTGCCCCTATAAGTCAGGGCATCCCTAGGGGCAGACTGCCCAAGGGTTGCACCCCTGAGGACAGATTTTGGGTTCAGAGGTCCTGCTGAATACCCCCAGATGTAACTCCAGTGGGAAAATATTTTCCAAACCCAGTGCAAAACACCTTTGAACCAGAATCAGTCAAGGAGAGAAATAAGTGGGAGAAACCCATTTACTGCTTACAAGCAGTTGTCCACTTCTGCTCTCTAGTGTCTCTCAGGACACAGTGGCAGAAAAGGGCCCCACCCAACCTCTCAGGTTCAGATAAGCACTCACTCCCCTGTGTAATTACCTATTGATATGAAGATAGACTACTTCTCTTCACCCCTTGGAAGCACCTATTGATATGGAGATGTACTAAAGGTAGGAAAGAGATTTTGGAAATGTTGCAATTTTACCCACAGCCCACCCCTCCAGAAATCTCTTCTCACAATCTACTCATTCCCCATCTTCCACAACAGCCCCATGTGAGAAAACTGGAGCATTGTAACCAGACTAATAACATACAGTAGCAACAGAAATAAAATCATGACAATCTTCAAGCCAGAGGTTTCAGCCAGGTTCAAAGTCCTATGCAGATTAAATCCGTAGATCTCCCATTCCATGGGCAGTCAGGTAGGGAGTTCAGAGCAATCACCACGTAGCAGCAGCAGGCAGGGGGCACCTCTAGGACACAGGGACTGTACAGGAAAATAACCTTAAGGGCGATAAGATACATGTTTTAATGACACCAGCATAGGTAAATCTTGTCCATCAGGTAGTATGCATGCAAGAGTGGTCCTGTGATAGGACAGGGGCAGGAATGGGATCTTGTCCTGGTCTAGTGCACTAGAACTTCATCTCTTTTCCTGTGGGAGTTACAAATGGGTCAAAATATAGTGCTATGGGAGGTGCATACACTGGCCATAAAGATAAAACAAAGCTTTCCCATAAGATACTCTTACCACTCAAATATTTTGGGAGAACACTACCATGATCTTTGGGGGCCATTCTGCTGTTATTCTAGGAATACACAGAAGGACAGCTTCCAGGCCTTTTCCAGAAGGTGCTAGAAGGGCCAGTCATCCTGGTCCATGTGTTGAAATGTCCAGGGCCACATCCACTCAACAGTCTCCAGGGTTTAACACAGTTGAGGCTGACGGCACGATGTTGTTCTGCTGGCCATATCCTGGTTTCAGTAACTCCTCTTTGGTTTGCACATGCAGTTATATTGAAGAGGCAGCAAAGTCTAGCATTTCCACAGGCTCAAGGCTCCTTTTCAGGGCTTATCATTCAAATGCCAGAACACTGTCTATAAGCAAACTGACCAGCCCTGTAGACTATTGGTGTCTGACTTCAGGTCTGATTTCAACAAACCATTGTACTTCTCTATCATGCCTTCCCCAAAAGGGTTATATGGTACATGAAACTTCCATTTTATTCCTAATTGCTGCACCCATTCTTGTAAGGCACATCCAGTAAGTGGGTACCTTGATCACTCTCAATCACTTGTGGCTGGCCACAGGCTGCAAAGAGATGCTCTAGGCCCCTTTTGGTGGTTTGTTGATCTGCACGACATGCAGGAAAACCAACCAACAGTCCAGTAGCTGTGTCCACACAAGTCATGGCATACCGATATCCTTCTGATACGGGCAGAGGCCCAATATAGTCTATCTGCCACCTGACAAGGGGTATCGGCCCCCTTACTATTGTCCCATGTTGCTGTGGGACTCAGTGTAAGTCCCTCTTAGAGCACACAAGGCACTCCCTCTGGGCTCTGCTAACTTCTCCAAAGGTCAACGGCAAGCCCCACCGATGGTCTACAGCCCACATTGTCTTTTGCCCTGTGTGCAACAAATGCTAATGTAACCATTGGGCCACATAAGAGGCAGGCTTTCTTTCTAGCCAACACACCTGGACCAATGTGTCTGCTTCATCATTCCCTGAGGATGCCAAAGGCAAATGGCCAGTCACATGATATACAGTAACAGTCTCAGTCTGACCAGAGGCCCATAGACCTTGCCACAACTTTTGTCCCCAGAAGGGCCAATGACCAACCATCCAGTTGGCATGGTACCATGTCGGTAGCCACAGGGTCAAGCCCTGATAGGCAGCCCAGCTGTCAGTGCAGACGGGTATGGGGGAGGGCTCCTGGGTGAGCATGAGCCATACTGCCTGCAACTCAGCCCATTGGCTGCTCTTCCCCTCTCCATTCTCCATTAGTATTGTCTCAGTCTTAGGATGAAAAGCCACAGCTGTCCACTTTGGGGGCTGCCCACAACTGGATTCATCTGTATACCAAGCATCTTCAATTACAGGGCCTTTACCCTCCTGACAAGGATTCTTGGCTCCCAGTGGCTCAAAATCAAGTTCTTCCTGCCTTCTACTGGTATAAGTCACTGGCCCCAATAACCATTGGACTTCTCCACTTAAGGGGCTAGTGGAGAGGGCATTATGCTGCTGTAAATATGCACCCCATTTGGCTAGTGTAGGCGTCTGTGACACACCATTGCATGCCACCTTTGGTTCCAGTCTCACACCCACCCCACAATTGGATAAGTGGTTATTACCTTGGTTGGAGCTGTTCCGGTAATGGGCTCTGTAGGCAGCAAGGTGTGGTACGTGGCAGCCAGCTGCTTCTCTATCAGGGTGTACCAGACTTCTGCTACTTTCCGTAGTTGTGACCATAGTCCAAAAGGTTGGTATGCCCATAGCGTCTGCTGCCAAAGACCCTAACTATCTTCAGTTTAGTGAACATCTAGCTCAAAGGGCCTTAATGAGTCCATTACACTCAAGGCCTTTACGGCCTTGACTGCTTGCTTAGCAGCAGTAAAAGCAGCTGCACATGTCCCATCCCAGTCCCACCTGATGCTCTTTCATACCAACTGGTATAAGGGCTTCAGAATTTGTACCAAGTGTGGAATAAACACTCTCCAGTAGCCCAAAAGACCCCAAAACTCTTGTTTTTTACCCCTCAGTGGGAGGGGTAGGAAAGCCTGGACCTCGTCTATGACACTTCAAGAACAACTTTAGTTTTACCTGACTAGACAACCTCCAAGAGTTTTACAAACAAACCAGGTCCCTGAACCTTGGTGCTGTTCACAGCCCATCATTTCTCTTTTAGATGTTGCAGTAGTAAAGGAATTGCCCCTTCTAAATCTGCAAGAGATTCAGACATGAGCATAATATCATCAGTGTAGTGATACAGCCACACTCTTTCCAGTTTCTTCCATGTGGCCAAGTCCTGGGCTACAAGTCCATGACAAATGGTGAGACTGTGGAGGTATCCCTGTGGAAGGGCAGTGAATGTCCATTGCTGGCCTTCCCATGTGAAGGCAAACTGTCCCTGCCTTTCCTGTGCTGTATCATTAAGGAAAGCATCATCAATGTTCACAATATAATGATATGTCCCTAGTTCACGACTGAGGGTATCCATAAGGGCTGCTATAGAGGGGACAGCAGCATGCAAAGGGGGTGTGCCTTTATTCAATTACCTGCAGTCCCGTCATATGCCAGAAGGCATCTGGCTTTCTCACTGGCCACACTGGGGAATTAAAAGGACTATGAGTGGGCTTTATGATGCCCACCTTCTTCAATTCCTGTAGAGTTTCTCCAATTTCCTTGTTCCCACAGGCATTTATACTTCTTAGTATTTGTCACTTACTGAGGTACAAGAAGAGCTACAGGTGGAAGCTTAACATGTCCCCTCAGAACTGCCTTTACCACATATACCCTCAGTCTGAACTCACCGGCAGTGGTCTGTAACCACAGGCCCTGCAGGATATCTACCCCCAAAATATATTCCGGGATGGGAGAAATGTACACAGTATACTCTTTTGGGGTAAATGCCCTATCGCCAAAGGGATTTGGGCTTTCTTCACTCTAATTGCCTTACCCCCATAGCCATAGCCATCTATCACAGCAGGGGTCCCAGGAAAATGCTCAGGGTTGCCATAAATCCGAGAACATTCAGCTCCTGTGTCCACCAGTGCCAGAAATGTTGTACATTCATGGGGGACCAATGAATCGCTAATTCTACATGTGGCCTCTGGTCCCCACCATGTCCCTCATGGTGGGGGCCTTTACCCCCCTCAGTCAATCTGTGATGCCCAATTGTCCTCCTGTGATGGTGAGGGTCAGGAGGAGCCTGAGTACTGTCCCCCAGGGAGTCTTGCAGGGACACAGGCTGGACATGAGGCTTTGCCTCCAGTTTCCATGTCCTGGACCTCAGCAGCTGGAACTGCTACTTTGGCTTTAATTGGTGCCCCAGTACTAACAAGATCCTGTTGGTTTGCCAGTCATGTTTCTCTTTCACTACCCCAGCCTTGATCAAATCAACCCACATGTGGGTTCTTGAGACTTTCACAGGGCCCTTTTCACCTCTCCTTTCAGCTGTAGCCCATACTTCCTTCTGTGCTCTTAAAGTTTCAACCTCTCCCAGATCTTCTCAGGTATGAGTAGCCTCACTTATGAGTTGCCTATTTGGAGGAAAGAATAGTCACTAGGGACCCAAAGAAAGATGGGGGAGCTGTAAGGAACATCAGATTTCTAACTCCTATAGTGAACAACTCATTGGGGCCCTGTAGGTCTACATTTTAGGTGATATTTTTCATGCCCAGTTCCCATAATACCTGCTGGAGCTCTGCATATGTTTTCCAGCTAATGGGTAAGTACAGTAAATCACTGTGATTAGTCCAAACTGCCCTGATGGCTGCTGTCATCCAATCCAGAAGTGCCGGATTCCCTGAGATGTGACGGGCACTTTGCAACCACCATCAAAGGGAAAGGTGAGTCATCAGGGAAGCCAATCTACCCATTGCAGAACCTGATGTAACGATATTTTCACCCCCGTATCTTAGAGATGTAGAAGTCATGTAGGCAGAAGTTCTGATGGCTTCTGCCAAAACCCGACACTTAACGTCCACCAGCTCATCCTGGGGCCCTGTATATAGGGGGGAAGCATGGAGTGCTCCACACCTGGGGAGCTGGCAGCTCCTCCCCATAAGGAACCTGCGGTTGTTGCATTTTTATTTTCTTAATTACAATCGGATGGGCCTTTAATATGGGAGAGGCTGGTGCCTCCGGCAGTGGCCTCAGCAAAAGATCGGCCCTGAGTCACACCCTCCTCATCCTCTCCCAACATCTCCTCTACCATCTCTGGGGCTGAAGTCACCATTTCTTCTTCGCCCTCTCACATGGCCTCCTGCAACTCAGATTCTCCTGCTGCCTCCTCCCTCACTGCTAACATATCTTCCAGGGGCATGGCCTATCTTCTCAATAACTGTCTCTCTTTCTTAAGGGCAGCCCATAGGTCACCGCCCAGCTCCTCCAAGCATTGCTGAAGTGTGTCTTTCTCCTGCTGATCTCTCTCTCTCCTCGATAACCCTCTCTCTTTTCTCGATAACACTTTCCACTATCTCAAGGAAAAGAAATCCTACAATCCCAGCTGCTACACAGCCACTCAGCCACTCAGCTTCTCTAACCAGTCTTCTATCCCATGGAGGGCTAATTCCACAGCTTCTGGTGTCTCCACCCTTCTGGGAAAGGCCCCACCTCTCTAGGAAGTGTTTTACCCTAGATCAGTTCCCCACTGGGGGCTCCCCAGTTGGAGGCTCCACAGATAAGGGGCTCCCAGGCGAAGATGCACCCTCTACCATTGCCACCACTGGGGCCATCCCACCATCCAGAGGGAGTTGTGGGGGGGGGCGTTCAAGGCATCTCTCCACCATCTCTAGGGGCAGCCCACCCAAGGGATGCACCCATGAAGGCAGATTTCAGGTCCAGAGGTCCTGCTGACTACCACCAGATTTAACTCTGGGGGGAAAGTATTTTCTGAGCCTGGGGCAAAATACCTTTGAACTGAAATCAAAGAGAAAAATAAAGTGGAAGAAATCCATTTATTGCTGATAAGCAGTTGTCCACTATTGCTCACTCATGTCTCTTACCACCCTGCTGTAGAAAATGGGCCCCACCCAACCCCTCAGGTCCAGATATGCCCTTGCTCCTCTGTGTAATTACCTATTGATTTGGAGATGGACTATTTCTCTCCACCCTTTGGAAACACCTATTGACATGGAGATGCACTAAGGCCAGGCAAGAGATTCCAGAAATATTTGGAATTTTATCCACAGCCCCATAGATCATAACCTAACCCTTTCTTCCTCTGTCATTCATCACACTTATGTTATTTAGCTTGTATTGACTTTTGAGATCTATATCTGTTACTATTTTCACATAGGATTTCTTTCTATAGATAGACGAAGAATACAGATGTCCATATAGGTTGGCAGCATAAGTGATACTATTTCTCATTTTATAGATTCCAGATGTTCTTGATGGCACAATGGAGATGTGTCAGACACTACAAATACCCTATATATTATTGGAGAAGTATCTTAAGTGCTCTAACCTTGTTCAGTGCAAAAGGAAAAAAAATACAACTCAGAAAACAGAATCATGGAATTATGTCAGATCTAGAAGATAGCTTAAAAATCACTTAACAACTTATCTCTTCCCTAAACATCTCTTGAATACTTTTCATTTTAGTGAAGAAAAAAATAAACCTTTTAAATTTATATTATAAATAAGTCTTTCTATAATGTCATCCTTTAGTATTCTTTCTTGACTTGTGTAGAAAAATTTTAATTTTTTTAATTAAAAAAACAGTGAGTTTCACCCACTCATCACTGAAGTTTTAAAAGGCAACTAGTGTACGACCTAACAGTGCTCTAATAATTACTTCTGCATTTCTGTTTTGTTTCAAAATGCCATAATGAAAGAATCCACCAAATGTTCAGTGAGCTGAAGATAGGTCTACAGCAACTCCTTGTCTTACTCTTTTGGTACCAACAAGTTATGTCAGCCTCCTTGTTATTAATTTTGTTTATCTTTCTTTCATATTATTTTTTGTTTTTAATCAAACATGCCAAATGTTTATTGATACCATCAAATTCCATCATTTGGTTTTATTGATGCAGTCAACTCTGTGTGCATATTTTGTTTTTTTCCCATTTAATTAATTTATTAATTTCTTTTAAGTCCTTCTATTTTATTTTTATTAATTAAACACTCACATAGTATTATATAGTCCTTGTGTGGCATTGGCTCTGTGAGCCAGTTAATGTTGTAAGTGCTTTAACAATATTAACACATTTAATCATAATGCAAATTCTATGAAGAAGGTACTATTGTTATTGCATTTAAAAGATGGTTAAACTGAGGCAAAGTGAGTATGTAATTTTCCTAGTGTTATGCAGCTATAGGTGGTAGAATGTGAGATCAAATCTCAGGAACCTGACTCTAGAGTCCACCTTTAATCACTGTGCGAAACTGTCTCCTTTTTGTGAAGTTTGGATTATGGTACCTAACTCTAACTTTTTGAGTTAAATGCTCACTTATTCAATATAATCTCTTACTTTGTAAAGACTGCAGTTAAAGCCAATATTTTCTTCTGAACATCTCTTTGACTACATCCAACATGATTTGGCATAGAGCTCCCAGTGTCCTTATTTATTACTTGCCTCTTTGTCTCAGAGCAATTTTGAAAGTTTTATTTTTAATTTTGCACTTTTTAATGTAATATTTTGGGGTTTTTTTAATACTTAGCTTATTTCTAGAAGTTAAGATCACAGCAAAATTGGGGAGAAGGTGCAGAGATTTCCCATATACACCTACCTCCAAATATTCACAGCCTTCCCCATTATCAGCATTCCCCACGAGAATGGTACATTTGCTACTGTTGATGAACGTACACTGACACATCATAATCACCTAAAAGCCATAATTTACCTGAGATGTTTCACATTATATAGGTCTGGACAAACTATAAAGACATGTGCCCATCGTCAGAATATCACACAGATGTCACACAGACTTCCCTGCCCTAAAAATCCTCTGTGCTTTTCCCACCACTCCAACCCCTGGCAACCACTGATCTTTTTACTGTCTCCATATTTTTGCTTTTTCCAGAATGACCTATATTTAGAATCATATAGCATGTAGACTTTTCATGTTGACTTCTTTCAAAGTTACATACATTTTAAGGTTCCTCCATGTCTTTCCATGGCATAATAGCTCATTTCTTTTTAGCAATAAATAAATTTCTATTGTCTGGATGTATAACAGTTTATCTATTCACCTACTGAAAGGCTTGGTTGCTTCCAAGATTTTGGATTATGAATAAGCAATTAAGAATATATCTGCTATAAACATCCCTATGCAGTTTTTTGTGTAGGTATGTGTTTAATTTTTAATATAATTTTAATCTGAAATATATCAAATATAGAGAACAGAGCAATTTTAAACATGCATTTAGACACCACACATATTTAATGAGTGTTAATATTTGACACATTTTTTTCAGAAGAAAAGAATTTTAAGGAAACAAAGGTCATAGAAATAGTTGAAGTACTGTTCTCATCCTTTCCTAATCCCATTGCCTTCCTTTTCCCAGGGAACACCATCATTCCTACTCAAGAGTTTATACTTTTCCATACACTGTACTCACCCCTTATCCGTGGTTGCATTTTCTGCTGTTTCAGCTACCCAAGGTCAAACACATGTGGAAGCAGATGATCCCTTTTCTGAGTCAATTCTACATCACAATGCCCACATCCTTCACCTCACTTCCTCTCATCACGTAGTCATTTTATCATACCACACCATCACAAAATGGAAAGGACAAGTACAGTACAATAAGTAATTTCAAGAGACAGACCGTATTCACATGACTTTTATTACAAATATTGTTTTAATTATGCAATTGTATTATTGTTGTTAATCTCACTGTGCCTAATTTACAAACTAAACTTTATCATAGGTGTATACATATAGGAAAAAACAGCATATGTAGGGTTTGGTGCTCTCCACAGTTTCAGACATCCACTGAGGGTTTTGGAATGTATCCCTTGCAGGTAAAGAGGACTACTTTCTTTAATATTGCATATCTTTGTGTGTTTTAAAAAAGTTATTTAATGGAGCCAAGTGTAACTTGCTTTTTCAACCCATTACTGTGTTTTCAGTGTTTATATGTTGATAGTTAATGCCTGTAGTTAAAATTAAAGGTTGTTCTTAATAGTTTTGCTATGAAAAATAATGCTACAGAAGATAATTTGCATTCATTTTCACAGATACAGGAGTTACTTTAGGGCACGTTCATAGCAGTGGGAATTGCTATATTGCACAATCTGTACACATATTACTTTACTAGATTTTACATAGCTCTCAAGAGTGATTGGAACAATTTACTTCCTCATTTCTGCATGAAATTCCTCTTTTCTCCAAATTTATTCCTATACTTAGGACTGCCAAACTTTAACATTTTCTTCATCTTACAAATTATAGATATGATACTTTTTTTGACTTTGTATTTTTCTCTGCCAATAATGTGGAACACCTTAAATATTTTTATGGCCATTTTGGCTCTTTTTTTTTAATGAAACACCTTTTTTAAACTCTTGCCTGTATTTATTGTTTCCTGCTTCCTTTCTTTTAGCTTTCTAAAAGATCCATCACCGTCATGGAATATTCTAGATGCTGAATCCCCACAGCGCTCTGTCGGTCGTTTAGTATTTGGTTAGAATATGTTTGGAATGCAATTCATATTATAGAATACGTGTCCCGAAATTGTGGGAGAGGGACAGGGTGTGTTGCCAGGCAGGTCGTCTCAGCAATTTGTTTCCTAAAGTTGAGGGGAGGCAGCATTTTATTGCTCCTAGTGATCCTAAAGCCAGCCAGCAGCAAAGGGAGACGACGTGTCTGTCTCCTGTGGATCCTTACTTTTGGCTTCAAGCACTCCCATAAATAACTTACTCCCTACTCCCTAACTCAATGGGAATTCTCTTCTGGGATATGTTTGGGCTCTAGCTTCCTCCAGTTCTTTGACTTAATATTTTTTAAATTTCCCAAATGGATGGCCTTCTGATAGGATCTCTTCTTGATATCTAATAGTGTTATGGATTTAATTTTTCATTCCATATCCTTTATGTTATTTTTAGAGGCATAAGCAGGAATAGATCTAGGGATGTATATTAATCTATAATTTTTATTCAATGTCCACACATTAAACAACAAAATTTATTTTTTTCAGAAAAGTTTTAGCTTCAGAGAAAAGTACAGAGGGTTCCTATATATCCCCTGCCACCACAGATGTGTAGTGCGTCCTTTTGTCAACATCCCCCACCAGAGTGGTACATTTGTTACAAGTGATAAACCTACACTGACAGATCATAATCACCTAAAACCCATAGATTACCTTAGGGTTCACTTTTGGTGTTGTACATTCTATGGGTTTTGACAAATATATAATTAGACAAATAATATAATCCATCATTATAATATCATACAGAGAATTTTCACTGCCCTAAAAATCCTCTGTGCTCTGGCTATTCATCCTTCCAATCTGACCCCAACCCTTAGTGACCACTGATCTTTTTTACTGTCTTCATAGTTTTGTCTGGTCCATTCATTTTAAAAATAGATCTCAGCATTGTGAAGACATGCTTTCCTTGAATCTATTAATCTAAACAGACTTGTTAGCAACTGTGGAATACCATATCGGTTGCTCCTCATTCTACGCATTCTTCCAGATTTTTCCTTTTAATCTCCATTGTTAAATGCTCACTCCAGCTAGTTTAGCATTCTCTGTCAACATAGACAGATGTTACAGAACTATCGACCATATTCTCTGTGCTGTACTTTCATCCCCATGACTAATTTATTTTATGATTGAGATTTTGTGCCTCTTTAGCTCCTTCACCTATACCATCCCAACCCCTCCCCCATGGTAACCACCAGTCCTTTCTCAGTGTCTTTGAGTTGCTGCATTGTTCACTTTGTTCTGTTTTGCTTTTAGATTCTACATTTAAGTGAAATCATATGATATTTGCCTTTCTCCACCTGGCCTATTTCACTTAGCATAATACCCTCTAGTCTATCCATGTTGTCAGAAATGACAGGATTTCTTTCCTCTTCTGGACTTAATAATATCCCATTGTATATATGTACCATGTCTTCTTTATCCATTCGTGTGTCAATGGACTCTTGTTGCTTCCATACCTTGGCTACTGTAGATAATCTGGCCATAAACTTAGGATGCACATATCTTTTCAAATCAGAGATTTTGTTTTCTTTGGGAAAATTCCTAGAAGTGGGATTACTGGGTCATATGGTATATCTATTTTTAGTTTTTTGAGTAACCTCCACACTGTTTTCCATAGTGGCTGCCCCAATTTACCTTCCTACTAACAATGTCAGAGGGTTCCCTTTTCTCCACATCTTCACCAACGCTTGTTATTTCTTGTCTTTTTGGATCATGTCCATTCTGACTGCTGTGAAGTGATTCCTCATTGTGATTTTGATTTGTATTCCCTGATGATGAGTGATGTGGACCATCTTTTCATGTGCCTGTTGGCCATGTATATGTCTTCTTTGGAAAAATGTCTGTTCGGGTACTCTGCCCATTTTTTAATTAGGTTATTAATATTATTTTTTTTGGTATTGAGTCATATGAGCTCTTTATATATTTTAGATGTTAACCCTTTATTGGATATATCATTTACGAATATATTCTCCCATACTGTAGGTCACCTTTTTGTTCTGCTGATGGTGTCCTTTGCTGTACAGAAGCTTTTCAGTTTGATGTAGTCCCACTTGTTTACCTTTGCTTTTGTTTTCCTTGTCCATGAACATGTATCCAGGAAAAAATTGCTTGTGCTTATTTTGAAGAGATTTTTGCCTGTTTTCATCTAAGAGTATACTGGTGTCTAAATATAATGACCTTATATTTAAACCTTTATCCATTTTATTTTACTTTTGTGTATGATCTTAGAGAGTAATCCAGTTTTGTTCTTTTCCATGTAGCTGTCCAATTTTCCCAGCGCCATTTATTGAAGAGACTGTCTTTTTTCCCCATTGCAGTCTTGCCTCTTTTGTTATATTTTAATTGACCATATATGTATGAGTTTATTTCTAGGATCTCTATTATGTTCCATTGATCTACAGGTCTGTTCTTGTGCCAGTGCCATACTGTTTTGATTACTGTAGCTTTGTAGTATAGCTTGAAGTCAGGGAGTGTGATACCCTGAGCTTTGTTGTTCTTTCTCAAGATTGTTTTGGCTATTCAGGGTCTTCATTGGTTCTATGTAAATTTTAGGATTATTTGCTCTGGTTCATTGAAAAATGCCACTGGTATTTTGATATGGACTGCACTGAATCTGTGAATTATTTTGGACTAGAGGGCCACTTTGACAATATTTATTATTCCTATCCATGAGCATTCTTTTTGATGCAATTATAAATGGAGTTGTTTTCTTGATTTCTCTTTCTGCTAGTTTATTGTTAGTATATAGATATGAAACAGTTTCCTGTATATTGATTTTATAACCTGTAACTTTGCTGAATCCATTTATTAGTTCTGATAGTTTTTCCTGGATTATTTTACATATAAATAAAATAAAACAAACCACACACCTTTAACTTGTTACTGGAAATATCACTGGAATCTTGATATTAAAATTGAAATTTAAATGTTAATAGGAAATTGTACCATACAGATTCATTAAATCATGTATGAAAGATTGTATTTCATAACAAGAGATGACATAATTTTCAATGTATAATGCAAGTTCTACAGAAGAACATATAACTTCTAGTTACATAGAACTGAAAGTACACATTTCTCTCCGCTCATAAAATGCTACATAATTGTTGTAAAGGATCAAGAATGGTATCAGTTCATCACACCAAAACAAAAAAGTTGTTTAATGAAATTTTGTAAGCCAGAAAGCACATAGACAAGTGGTAACTAATGTATCTGATCTGAAGAGAGAAAGCAAGCAAGAGTGAGCAGACTGGCTCAAGAATTATAAGTACCACGGACCCATAGGAAGGCATGGAGACTCAAGCTCTCAACAAACAGATCATTTGAAAGTCTTTAGAGAAGTTAGATGATCAGACATCCTTTTTCCATCCCATGAAGTCAGCCAAACACTCTTCCCTTCCCATCAGAAGATGGAATGTTTACACTTTGGAGAGAGAAACAGACTCTGTTTTAAACCAGGTCCTTCTGTGGAGAAAGGTAAGTCGGTGTATTGAGCACTGGTAGGATTAAGTGAAAATCTTTATAGTGATGATGACAACCCATACAAACACACTACTTTCCCTCTCTGGACTTCAGGAATACTGACTTACATCTACCAAATAGAAAATTGGAGGTTTTGGTGGAAATGAGCAGCTTAAGAGAAAATACACATAAATATGCACATGACTTCTCCCCAAGGAAATGGTCCTTTAATACTAAGTGAGGTCTAGCTGTCAATGGGCCTCTATAATGAACATAGAGCTTCTAATTAGTACTTCAGCATCGTCCTCCTTTTAGACAGCCACAGTGTTCCATACATTGAAGAAAGGCCTTACCTTGACAGAACAGCAAAACTGAAAACAATGAATGGCCAAAGAAACAAACCAAGGTACACTATTGTATTTTAGACTGACGAGGAAGAGAGAAGAGCCTACTTACAGAAAGGGGAAGAGGCACATAGAGGAAAAGGAAGCAGAATTGGAAGGTGGGAAATAGTAGAGCAATGTTTTCAAATTTTGAGGCATTCAAATAACTCTCACTGAAATGTGAGACCATAATAAACGTTTTCAGATAAGAAAATCACCCCAAACTTACTTACGGTGTATCCTTTCTCAGTATGGTGTAGGGGGTATTGAAAGCTCTCAATCAAAATGAGACTAAAATAGAAAGAGAAAATATGGGCTCTAGAAAAGAGAATCTCTAACTCAGAACTGAAAGAAATTCAGAGGATGTAAGTGAGGGATGTACAGAATGACGCCATGGGCAGGACTAGAAAGCAAATAATTCACAGTAGAGTAGAAATAGAAAGTTCCCCATAGGTGATTTGTATAAGAAAACCTATATTAATAAATTATTTGCTGTGTTTGAAAAAACAGAAATTTGAGGATGTTAACGAGAATATTGGAAATCAAACATGTAAATCAAAACAATCTATTTCCAATGAAAACAACCAAAAAAGTATTTTTTAAAAAGAAATGCACTACAACAAGATATCACTATTCATCTATCAGAATAACTAAGATAAAAAATAGTGATGTCACACAATGGTGGTGAGGATGCAGAGAAACTGGGTCACTCTACATCACTGACAAGAATGTAAATTGGTACAGCCGTTCTGGAAAATATTTTGACAGTCTCTTAAAACACTCAACATATCACTATGTTTATACCACTATTCTATACAACTGGCGAAGGTACTTCTGGGCATTTTCCCCAGATGAATGAAAACTTATATTCACATAAAAACCTGCACCTGAATATTCACAGCAGCTTTATTTGTAATAGTCAAGAAGTGGAATCAGTCCTGATGCCCTTCAACAGGTAAATGATTAAATAAGCTATGGCACATATATAATATATGGTACATATATACTCAGCAATTGAAGAGGACAAATTATTGATGTATATACAACTTGGGGAATCTACACCAAATTAAGCTGAGTGAAAAAACTAATCTAAAGGGTAGCATACTGCATGAATCAACTTATATAATATTTTGAAATGGGAAAAAATATATAGGAATGGGGGACAGATTAGTAGTTCCCAGGGGTTTGAGCAGGGGGCAGTATAGGAGAGGATAAAGGGAGATAAATGGGTATGGTTATAAAGTAGCAACAAGGGATTCTTGTAGTGTTGGAACTGTTAATCATCTTAACTATGGTACCGGACCATGAAACTACACATGTGATAAAAGTTTATAGAAAATAATGCACACATATGAAAACTAGTATAAATGGGGAAATCTGAATCAGATGGGTGGATTATAACGAGGTCAATATACTGTTTTTATACTAGAATATACTATATTATACTAGCTAGATATTATACTAGAATTTTGCAAAATGTTACCATTGGGGAAAACTGGGAAAAGTGTACATGGGTCTCTCCATATTATTTCTTACAGCTGCATGTGATCTACAGTTTTCTCAGTAAAAGTTTCAATTTAAAAATTAAAAAAAAAAAATGAAGGCTGAGTTCACTGTCTGGCTTAACTGCTTAAATATATTTATATTGCCACAATTGGGAAGAGAATGAAGGACTGTATATTGTGTGTGTGTGTTTGTGTATTTGTGTGTATAGGAGAGATAAAAGAGTTACATAGCTTTATGTACTTTACTGTATTTAGTACTTTATATATGTATATATGTATACTATGTATGTATATATTAGTACATTCAACTTTATATAGCTGAACAATAATATCTAAAACTGAAATGTAAATAAGGGATATGTAAGGATGTTACATAGATGTATGAAAGTAAATACTACCAGTAGTAATTGAAGGCGTTAGAAGTCCTTGTCCCTGGGAAGTGGGAATCTGGGGTACTGTTAAGAAAGGTAGAAGATACCATGTTCAATCTTAGCCTTATTTTGTCATCTTCATTTTAAAATTGTATATACAAATCATTGTATCTTGTTAACATGAAATGTTAATAAATTAAGAAAATATCAGGTAAATACTAAGTGAAAAAGAAGGTTTACAAATTTAATGTTTTATAGTGAATATCTGGTTAGTACATATTTACAGACATGCAAACATGGATTTACTAACTACTCATCTCTGAATAACTGCATTATAAGGAATCAGTAAGCAATCCATTTTATAATAAAAAATAATACTTAAAATATTTAAAAAAACAGTTATGTCTATATGTTTTTTGAATTCCCAGGTATGTGCTGGTTCATAGACACTTAATTTTTTTTTAATTCTTATATAGATATATATTTTGTTTTACAAAAACAATATGCCTGTACTACCAATAAAGGTAGACACACACAGTTGTAAATAATGTATTCTTAACATGTTTCAAAATAAAGTTACCTTAAGGATAAACAGTAGACTTCAGCAAGTTTCAAAATATTATCCCATTACTATCTCTTATTACTCCCTGTTCCACATTCCTCATGAACAGGAAGCACAGTGTTTGTAATGAGTCGAAACAGAGTTATGTCTGTTTTGCTTATAAGAATTATTGCCTGAAACATATTAGGTCCCTAATGAATATGTATTGAAGGCTTAAAAAGTTTCTATGGATACAAATGCTCTTCCTACCTTTACTGTCATTTTAGGAAAACCTTCCTTATTCCAACTTTATAAGAATATTCATGTGTATTTTATTTTGCAAATAATATTATTTACCTATTCATTTTACCTTAATGTCTTTACAAATCTAATATTTTTGGGGGTATGGTATTTCAGTAATAGCCAACTACTTTTTTTACAAATACACAGCTAGTATGTCTAGCATTACCTTTTATTTTTATTGCAGTATCATTAATATATATACAACCTTATGTTGGTTTCAGATATACAACACAGTGATTCAATAGTTACCCATATTATTTAATGCTAACTCCCTCTGGTGCGGTCACTGTCTATCAGTGTAGTAAGATGTTACTGAATCATCAACTTTATTTTCCATGTTCTATCGTCGCCATGACCAACTTATATTATGCCTGAAAATTATTGTGCCCCTTTATCCCCTTCCCTCTCCCCCCACCCTTTGCAAGCCCTCCCCCTTGGTAACCACTAGTTGTTAGTCTGTGTCTATGAGTCTACTGCTATTTTGTTCCTTCTGTTTCCAGCACGACCTTTTGAATAACCATATCTCTATTGATTCAAATGACACTCTTATGTTATATTAAAATGTCATGTTTCATTATTTGCGATTTTGTAATAATCTGCTTGCCTTTTCTAGGCAAGTCAGTATCATATGGAATTAATCACTGTAATTTTATGAAATGTTTTAAGTTTAAATGTATTTTTTATACCACTTTTAACCATGGAATTCCTATGGAATCATTTCTGACTTATATTCTATTTTATTCAAAAATTATATTGGTACATCACCATGTATTATTTTTCCTAGCTTTCTCAAGGTGCATTTTTTACTATCTCTTTTCTTTACCCTTTGCGTTATTTTACTTTTAGTGTGCCAATTAATTACAAAGAGTATGTAGTTACATTTATTTTCTTTTACTAATGCAAAGCTTTGTCTTTTAAAGAAACATAGTTTTCTAGTGTTAAAAATAAATCAAAATAGTTAATGCTTTAGTGTTTTACTTTAACCTATATTACATTCTATAATTTAGGAAAAATCACCTTATTTCTGTTATGAGAATTGTGTCATCATTTCATCCTGTTTCCCAGCCCTTCTCTTTATCTTCTTAAAACTTCCAAGAAAACTGACAGCTTTTCAGAAATTTCATCTTCAGTTTCTTTCTCAGCATTCTTGAATGGATGTCATCCAGGCCAAGAGATTTTGATTTTTAGAGAGCACCTACGTGCTCTCTAAAAATATCCTCTCTTAAAACCCCTCCTATCTTAGGTTTCATGTCACTTTTACCAATGCCAAGTCATATTTTTTTGTCTGTTGACCATCTACCTGGCATGAAAAGCTGAAAACGTGAGTAATTTTTTGCTCCTGTCAGCAATAAACCATAAAGCTAAACAGGGATTTATTTTCAGTATTCTTTGTTTTATTTTAAATATAATTTAAAAGATCATTTTATGGTCATTTGATATTTTATCACAAGGATCATGTCATACTCATTTTCCTTAAAAATATAGTTTTACAAGTTTATGCCAATTTCTTATAATTATCTTTGATTGTCATGCTCTCTATTCTTTGTACATCTCTTATAATTTAAAAAAAACCTTTCCTTTTGAAATGTGTATATTTGACTAGATTTACGTAACCAAACTTGACAATAATAAACTCAGAGTTTAAATTGAATCTCCTCCAGATTTTCTGTCAATTCAGCTTTCCTACCAGTCACTTAACTTCTTATTGGTTGGAATTATGTGTCGAATAGCAATTCCTCCCATCATTCTCTCTAGCTTCTAAGAGATTAAATTGACAGTAAAGCCAGCCAAGTATTTCCTATACCCAGCTTTTAACAGAATGAGTTTTACAGAAGGTTTGGGAGATTAAATTTTACCTTTTTTTATATTGGTGGTTCTTTAAATTCTGAGTTTCTGTTTCCTTATCTATTATATGAATGGTAATACACTATCTTGCTTGTACATTTAAATTTCTTCGAAGACTAAATAAACCAAAGAAAGTTGAAATATTTTGAAAATATTAAAAAATGCTCTACAAAATGTACTCTAAATTTTATGTATGCATTTTGAAAATGGATTTATTTGGTCCACAAACCCTGCAAGATAGTAACTCCCTTAATTTCTTTCATCATGTAGAACACACCTAAAAAAGTATTTTATCACACAAATAATTTGCTTTAGCATATAATTAGTCACACATAGACCAATAATAAATGGTTAATTGATTGATATGCTGAATTCATGAGTCATTCATTCAGAATTTAATGGTTACTCTATTTAATTGGAACAATAAGTGCCCCCAAAGATGTCCACCTCATAATCCCTGGAACCTGTACATGTGTTAATTTACACAGCAAAAGGGAATTAAGGTTGCAGGTGGAATTCTTATCATCAGAATTTAAAATAGGGAGATTATCCTGTATTATCCTAGCAGAATAACATAGTCAACATAGTCACAAGGGTCCTTAAAAGTGGCAGAGGGAGTTAGATGGAGGAATCAGAGTCAGAGTGATGGGACCCCACTGTGGCTGGCTGGAGAAGGTGGTTTGGAAGATAGCCATAGCCAGGGAAGGTAGGTGTACTCTTGAAGCTGAAAGGGGCCAGGAATTGGAGTCTCTCTTAGAACCTCCAGAATGAATGCAGCCCTGGTTTTAGCCCAGGGAGTCCCACTTCAGCCTTCTAACCTCCTGAGCTGTAAGGTAATACATCTGTGTTGTTTTAAAGCACTACACTTGAGGTATTGTACTTCAGCAATCATAGAATACAGATACAACCTGTATTCGTTTGTATTATTAGCATCACTAAAAAATAAACATGTTTGGGATAAAAGAATTGTTGACAACGACTCTAACTGAGCAACTATGATTATGGGACTGTGGAAACAGATGTCTTCCCTGCTGTATCCTAAGTGCATTCATTATAGTAAAATGACCAAATGGGAATGAGGCAAAACAATGTCTTTATGTCTTTCCCAGTACAGTTACTTAAGATGATTTCCTTCTTGGCAGTTCCCTTACTAATTGATATGAAGCACTCTATTTCTTATGGAAATTACTAACCATTCAAAAGTTGAATATTCAAAGTAAGAAAATTCAAGACTTCTCTGTTTTCATAAGATGAATCTCTCTGAAGCACATTTCTTATCAATAGCACTACTAGCAAACTATAAAAATAGGTGAAACCATAAATTTAAAGTAATTAACATGAAAAAGAAATATTTCCATCACAAATTACATGCATAAATACATGCACAAGCACACACACACCAAAGATTAGTTGAGCTGGTTTCATGAAAGAAAATATTTGGCTATATACTACACTGATAAAGATTTGCTAAGAAATCTGAGCTTAAAATCAGATATCCTTTCTTCAGGATCAGAAAATACATAGTTTTAGAAGAAATATTTTCATAATTTAATCAAAGTGTAGTTTGTTTTTTCTTATATGTTCTTAAGACAATCTCTCTAGTTACACTAGATGTTTTTAAAAGTTATTAAATCTTTTCAGAGCACTTAAGTTGTTGGATTTTTTTGTTGTTGTTATTTGATTAATATTTATTTCCCTCAGTATACCATAGACTCAATTGGAGCAGGGTGTTATAAGTGTTTATCTTCATTATTTTATCTCTAGATCCAAGGATTTTCAATAGAGTAGACATTAATGAATATTTATTTAATGAAAAGATTTTTTTAAATAAACTGAGATCTTATTATTGAGGTCCTTCATTTTCTGAATATTCTGGATAGAAAATTTTCTATCTTACAAAAACACCGGGCTAAATTAGTCCTATGCCAAATGACAAAGAAACTAGAGACTAATATTTTGTAGCTTCTTCTGGATGATGTCCAAGAAATGCATGTCAATTGTCAGGAGAAAAAAAAATCCGTATTTAAGCTCCAAATTAGAGACGTCAAAAATGAATCACTGTATATCGTAGATTGTTGTCTGACATACAGATATCCAAGACTCTTAGGAACCAGTTCAGCTTCTGGTGTCTTCTATTAAAAAAAAATTATAAGAAAATAGCTATTTTAGATAACTAGGATTTCTACCTCTAGACTAAAATAGTATTTCAAAATGTAAAAAATGCTTTGGGATGTTAAAATTTTAATGTGTTTTCACAGGTATTATAAATAAATTTGAAGTAGAAAATTATGAATCAATGTATATTTTCAAGTGGATTTTTTAAGTATGCTGCTTATTTATACCCTAGAGACATTAAATAAATTCTTCAAAATATCTATATTCAAGTAAGGTTACCCTACATGTTGGAAATGAAAATGGAAAAAAGGCATGCCCACATGGCTTGATTACACTAAAGTTTTTCAATGGAAGCATCATTACCAAAGCAAGATCTTTCCTAAATTGAAGGTTACTTACTGAGAAGCAGAAGAAACCAGAGAACAAAATAATCTAAATATTTAAAAATGGAAGAAATTATTAATACAAAATAACTCCCCAAATATGTTCTCATCTGTCACATCTTTCCAGAATCTTGGTAATGTTTAATAATGTCAGGGAGCTAGGGGAATAGTTCACGAGAAACAAAATCCTAATTCTGATTAGCAGTACAACCTGTTTATTGCATTTTACACAACACATCTTTTTGACTAATGTTCTATTAATAAATGTGAAAATTCATTTTTTTACTGAATTTATACTCAATTATAGTTGATAAGTATACATAAAAATACATGGGTATATGTAGTAAAATAATAGGGAATACATATGAAAATTAAAAGGTGGTCTGCACTTACCCTTGTGTTTATCAGATCAGAATCAGAGGTAGAAAATTCAAAACAGAAAAAATACAATAAAATCAAATTGTGCATGTAGATTTGTAGTAGTTCATGAGATTTTTTTAATTACTACTTTAAAAGAAATTCTTTAATTTTAAAGAAATTGTGGAGGTCTTATTAGACTGATCATGATAAATCTTCAACTGAAATGTGAGATACTGTGATATTAATGTTCATTATCTTGTAATCACTCAGGATATATATATGTATAATATATATAATGTGTAATGTTAATGTATAACAATAATCACCCAGAATATGATATATTATATGTATATATAAAGTTAACCTTAAAATTAAAACAGTTATGTTACAGCAAAAATGGGGTTTTGGAATAGCAGAGAATTGCAATCAGGGCACGCAAGCTATGGCAGAGACATAGGCATGTCCAGAGTACAAAGAAAAGGAATACTCTTTTATAAAGGGGCCAAGTTAGGAGGGCTGTTTCTAAGCAAAAGTCCATTGCAGTGAAATGGAAGTCCCACATATCTTGGCTTCTCATTGGCTACATATGACAGACGGTAAAGTAGCTGAAGCACTATGGCTTCCATCTCTTCTGATGGGGTCTCAGATTTACGAGGAGTGGTGGGTGTGAGAGTTTCTTCTGCAGGTCCCTCAGTGTCATGTCAGTGAAGTATCCCTTAATTGATTTTCACAATACTTAGGTCTAATCTCAGCTCTACTGCTAAATAGGTTTGCAGCCTCGGTATAGTATATTACCCCCGTGGCCTTACATGTGAAATTAGGATAATTCTTACCCTATACATTTTTGGTGAAGATTTGACATATTTATAAACAACCTCAAATGGTATATGGTATGTAGCAGAAGCATATGTGAAATAGAAATACACTTTATTAATTAGATGTGACTCACTCAAAATTAAAGAATATCAATTCCATAACCAATAATAATTTTATAGTTAAATAATAGATTTCTTTATTGAACAGAAAAAATCTCCCACATGCCCAGACATATGCATACTTTTACACTTTAATCATGGTTTCATTTCAGTGGGTATCAGGCTTACCTGCACTGGAATGAAATTCATCAAGATAAAATATACCCTTACATTCACTGTCCATAAAAGTTCAAAGTTGATTTTTGGTGATCTACTTAATAAACATTAAAATGGGCCATTGATTTTTGTTGATCTTTTTAGGAAAAAGATACAAATAAAATCTCCAACTGTAACAGTCATGGTAAGCATTTCAAAGGAAACAACCTTTCTCTGAAAGTGGAATAAAATAATAATATTCTTTTTGTATCTCTAGAGCAATAAGCTTTACTCAGATGCCCTCGACATAAACTCATTCTGAGAACTATTTCATTGTTCTAGAGCAACATTTTGCTTCTTAACTGTCATGATTACTGTGGCTTTTACTATTCAAATGTGAAATACATTTTTTAAAATATAAGAGCTTTGGTGGATGGTTCATAATTTCATACTGTTTCATGCCAAGTCCATTTTATTACAGGAAAATTGTTACTCTTCCCTGTAGGTCTCTGGGGATTTCAGAGTGAACTCGCTGCATCGTGTTGCAGTTCCTTTTAGAAAATATTCCTTCCTTTTATTTTATGGCCCATTGCAGTTCAGAGCGAAATAAAATAAAACTAGAGGTTACAGGCAACATGCAGTAAAAAGATTCACTTTTGTTTGTGTGTTTCTTTAAAGCCTGTTATTCTCTAATGTGTCAGATTTAAACAACCAAAGTTCTTATTAAATACTAGTGCTTAGGAATATTTTTAGAACAGTTTAATGATTTTTCGTAGTGTTTTAGATATGTTATTGTCATTCATATTGAGTTTACGTATGCAGTTTGTTTATAAATTTTAGAGAAATGTGAACATACCTAATATATATATATATATATATATACATTTATACAATAATATATATAATAAGTATACATATATTTATTTTCTAAAAAAATATTTTTTATGGTGTCCTTAACCTCATACATTAAGAATAATATGATTCCTAAGGGAAAAAGATATGTAATTTGTTGATGATTGTTAGCTAGTCTGCCATGGTTGTCATAACAGGATATCACAGACTGGATGGCTTGAAAAATAGATATTTATTTATGTTCTCACAGTTCTGGACGCTAGTCATCCAAATCAAGATGAGGGTTGGTGAGACCTCTCTTCCTGGTTTATAGATGGCCACCTTCTTATTGTGTTGTCACAGGGCCTCTTCTCTGTGCATTTATGCAGAATGAGAGAGAGAGAGAGAGAGAGAGAAGTAGGGAAAGAGAAATCTGGTATCTCTCTTCCTCTTCTTGTAAGTGCTAGCCCTACTGCATCAGGGCTCTACCCTTCTACCCTTATGAACTCGCTTAACCTTAATTACCCACATGAAGGCCCTATTTCTAAATATTTGTCACATCAGGTGTTAGAGTTGCAATGTATAAATATGAGGGGAGCATAATGCACTCCCATTACAGTGGTATGTTTTCACTTGTACATTTACCCACCACATTTATGAAGGATCTACCATGATTAGGTGCTCTGCTCTGTGGTGGGATGCCATGTTAAATAGCACTGACATACTTCCTCCCACACGGAACATACAATGTAGCCAGGAAAACTCATTTTGAATGTGATGAGGGTTAAAGGGGGGCAAGTGATATAAAATGAAAATGTTAATGATATCTAATTTAAAGTAACTTACTGCTGCTTATAATCCCTGCTTTCATAAAATATCAATCCAGAGGAGATAAGAAAGCTTCTTATACATAAATGTGTCAGAAGCCAGTCCGAACCACCCGTCTGATGGCACAGCCCAGGTGCCCGGTAAGAAGGAACCGCAATGCGGACCTCTGAAAGGAACATCCCTGCTATCTCTCCTTATTATTATGGTGTTTGGAAATGTTGTTATTGGTCACTTTCACCTAAATTAGAAAACCAAATTTAATATACCCTGGGAGAAAAGCCAGAGGCAAGACCCTCCTAATCCTTCCAGCTGGTAAAGATACCTCTAGACAACTGCTGGGCATAGAAGTCATGGGGCATAAATCTGCAAAGAAGTAAAAAGCTAACCTTTTTAAAGGACATTGTTTCTCTCTCACCAACTGCACATCTCCCTGTATGGCCCTGGAAGATGACTGGTTAGCCAGGGACGGGTAAGATTCCTCAAGGGAGGAACAACCTAAGACAGGCACAGTCGCAGGGGGGCCATCAGGTGAACAATAGGGGGTCCACAGAGGTGAGGCTCAGAACCTCACCCCCCCAGTTTTGAGAGAAATCTTCTGTGCCCATGGCTGTTTTGTTGCCCTTGTCTCACTCGGATCTATACCCAGTCTATAGGCACGGATCTGACCGTCTTTGTAAGTTGAGGAGATGGAAGTCAGAGTTTTGGGAGCCTGATGCAGCTGGAAAATGAAAGGAAGAATAACACAGAGGAGTAAGCTATATAGAGAAAGAAATACTAGAGATTTGCACAGATGTTTCCTTGAGTTTTTGCAGTTCATGCTGAGGGTGAAACTACTCATTTAGGCATAAAACAGACCTGAGAATGGTAAGCTTGAACATTCTCAAAACTAATACAGGATAGGAGATATTTGAGTTCCAATGAGCCAGTGATCATGGGAAATAGTAATATCCCTGGAAGGAACATACCTTAGTAATAAGACTGCCTTTCAGGAAGGGATATCAATTTTATTGGAATTCATTTAACAAAATATTGTAAACACAGCAAATTAGATGCTTATTTATTAATGCATTTATTTATAAATCAAGCCCCAAAACTACCATGTATTATCAGTATGAAAATAAATGATATTTGTGATATCTGGAACAATTCTAGTGTGATGTGAAATTACCTATGATCTTAAAATCACTTTGGTGATCATGTAGTTCTAATACTCCTGTGGCATGTTGTCTATATAGATACATGATTGGAAGAAGTGCTGCGTCCAGAGGGAGGTAGTGAGTACACTAATGTAGTTCTCCTTTATTTCAAGATTTTCTAAGAAGTGCAAGGATCAGTTTGTTTACTGAAATATTTGTTTTAATATATATTTTCTCTCATGGATAAATCTTATCTCATATCACCTAATTCTGTGTTTCAAATATATTAAACCTACCATAGATACTGTATTTTTTTGGAAGAAGAAACTATGGAAGTCTAGTAAAAATAGGGGGAAAAAAAAGTTACAGGAGTTATTTCTGGGGGAAAAAAAAGAAAACAAAATGCAAACTTCCAAAGAAGGAGCAAGCTGTAGATGTCTGAACACTTCTGCATCTTAGTATCAGAGTTACCCAGGAACACACGGCATAGTCAGGCATGGATGCAGCAACACTGTATTCACCCAGAGAAGACATGGCAGGATCAGCCTCAGCAGGGGCCCTCACTTTCCCATGACCGGTATGTCCTTCCCTCTTGTGTCAAAGAAAAACAGATCCTGTTCCCTCCCGACAAGGGACAGAGAGAGTAGTGGGGATGTCCAGTTGTCATATGACCCACACACTTAAGCAGAACAAGGAAACACATATTGATCTTAAACAGGAAAAGATATTCCCACACAACATGGCCAGCACAGGCTGTAAGGCCTCTTTCTCTCTTGGTAAAGAAGTGTTCCAGGCCCAAGGCCCCTTCTTATGTGGCCACGTGGGGGTGGAGTTAAGGGTAAGAGGACAAGAGATGTCCATGAATCTTTGCATTTATGAAGGCTCTTTGGATACTTTCCCTTGTATTTGTACTCTGTTTGTTAGTCTTCTATTCAAGAGACCTGAGTTCTAAATCTGACTACAAATTGACTTGTATATCACTGTATTTTAGAATTAAATAATATCTTATGCCCAATATTCAAACTTTGATGGAACCTGCCAAAGTACCTGAAAGATTCCTGTGGTGTAGGAATGAAATAAATGAATGGCATTTCCTTCCTTTGATTCTACCCTTTTTTTTTTAAGCAGTGTTTTTTTATACACTCTGAAGTGTGCCTCTCCCTTATCTCTGCAAAGACCCTTTTCACTGGCAGGTTGCAGAAGGGTCCCCAGAACTCCACTTGCTTCTAGTAAGTTCCTCATAGCTCTTCATTCCTACTGACATTCCCTGACTATCTGCTGTCTCCTGAAACCATGATTGATATCCTTGTTTGCCCCAGTCACTATATACCCATGTCACTGAAGACAGTCCTTACCCCCTCTACCTTCATCCTCATATGTCTCATTCTCTGCCTGTTTCTGACAGCATTTCTCAACCCTCATAAACTCCAGCAACATTTCTGCTGTATCTCTGGAACTGACATCTCTTATCATCAAAATCCTTTGTGTACCCTATCCCTCCTCTGAATATCGCTTTGTTTCTTTGTAGTTTGTTTATCTTTTCTTCTAAGTGAAATTGACTCTTTTTAGAGGACAATGTTCTCTTCCAATGACCTCCAATGCAGGTTTTACCTTTCATTTTACTGAACCACTGAATTACGAGCAAAGGAATCTAAATCCTTATTCTTACTACTACCCTTATTCTTGAATCTCTGTCTTAATCTGCTTTATGTACAAGTCCTGGGTAACATGCATTTAGAAAATGTATGTGTACCGGGGGGCTCTACTGCTTAAAATAATTAGAGAACAATGTATTTATTTAATGCAAAGCAAGTGAACATGAAGTCAAATTGGCTTAGGCAAAACAAGAAATGTATTTGTTCTTATAACTGAGAATAACCAATATAGAACAAATTGATCCAGATACTTAGATATTATCATCAAGGCTGTCTATCCATCTGTTATCTCATCACTTGTTTCATTCGTGTGTTGGCCTTATTATCCCATACTGCACATAGACTTTTTCTGTATTATAGGAAAAGGGACCCATGACTATAAACATTTTAACATTTTATAATACCAGGAAGTTATCATGAGCTTATATGACCCAAAGGATTTCTCTATCACTGAATTATATATATTTTTTCCAATATTATATACAATCTGTTATATTCCAGTATATTATATATTATGTACTATAATACATATTTAATTGGCCAAGGTGTATGAGCAATATGGTTACTCAGAACTGATTCACAGTCTTTCACCTTCTGAAGGGAAGTGAAAAGGGGTAGCCGTCTATTTGATCAGCATACCAGAAACATAGGAATAGTTCCATAACCAGATGTCATGAGAGTAGATTGCTGCTTGTAGGGGGAGAAGGGATACTGGATGACCACAACTGGCATGTACATTACAACTGAACTACATGATTAATGAGATCTATTCCAATTTTAAAATCATGAACATAAAGTCCTGTGTTCTTGGATATTCCTGTTGACTTAAAGGCAGCCTGGGACATACTTTAGTACATTTATGGAATATTTTTACTGAATTCTATCTTTAGAATTTTTTGAATCTCAAAATTCCATGATATTTCCCTATAACAGAAGCAATGTCATACAATTTAGGTTTACAGTACTGTGGTAAGAAAATCTGATATTAAGCATTTCTATTTACATTGTTACCTTGATATTAAAAAGTATAAATGCATCAGGTGTTTTGGTCTCTGTGGACAAAAAAAATAGAAAATATTAATTCAACCTATATAACAACTTGTGATTTAGTTAACTTTTACTTTGATTCTTAAGCCGGAATGCTTATACTCTGTTCACTTTTTTTGTTTTTTTTAGTGTGATGTTTCTATGGGAGGTATCAGAAACTTATTCATACACCCTAACATAGAGTAAAGGAGTAGAGCAGATGATACCACTGTTAGAAGCAAAAGCGAATTCAGAGATTATTTCAGAAACTTATTTTTAACCATTAGCAGGTCCCTGAGCCTCAACTATACTTCTAATCATTTCACTTTGTCTGAGCCTTTTGAATACTAAAATTGGTATCCTAGATGTACAGAATTGATAATAATTTTATGAACATCATTTATTCTAATATGCATCCAGATTATTCAAATTTGAAAAATGACAATAAAAAAATTACCAAAAAAATCTGGTAAGTTTTCCTTATCACTTGAAAGAAATCACATAAGCAATAAGAAATTTAAAATTTAATTTAAAAGATTAAAAAATAAACAGAACTAAGTAATTAATTATACTGTATTTAGCTTTGAATTCAATTTCTAGCTTCTGATAGCCCCTTGGGGGGGAAAAAGAGAAGAAGAAGAAGTAATGCAATTTTTACAGTTTAACTTAAACAAAAGAGTAAAATTTACAGATACAGAAAACAAATCCTTGAAACTAAAATCTACAAATAATTACTGACTGGCCGATATACAAGTCATGTTAGAAAAAGTAAAAGACAGCTTTCAATTTATGTCTTTTAGAAGATATTAATGGCCCTTAAGAAAGCCTACTTAACTTACCTACACTCCAAAAATAAAGCGGAGGTAATAATATTGTTAAAATTCAGAAAAGTCATTTAGTCAGAGAATTGGAAACACAAAGTTATAAAATGATATAAACAGATTTATCAGAGAAGTTTATAGGATGGATACTTGGGCTGTCTCTAGGAAAGTCTCCATTACTGTGTATTGTTTTAAAAGGTCTATGAATGAAGTTATGCTATAGATGTCGATTTGAAGCTTTGCTTCTGAATAATTAACATTTTTTGGTGTTTTATGAAAAGAGGGCCTGATGCAATTATATTTCATGTTTTTAAGTGTGGCATTTATATTCTTGACTAGAACCTCACTTAGTATACAATACACAGTCCATAATATTTTGAATGAATAAATAATAAGAGGTGAACTCATATGGGCAACAAGGTACAAGGTAAGCACCCAAATTGCCAATTATAGGACTTAAAGTTATCTAAAGCATAGTCCAGGAACATCTTACATGCACAAATAAATATTTGTCTAACTTCTTCAAGTTCAAACATATAGAATATTTTTTAAAGCTAAGTACTTAAAAAAAATTTTTTTTTAAGTCTACCCAGTTGGAAACAGAAAGGAATACAAATTTGGATAATGCAGGGTCTACTCAACATTCAGAGCAGGGGATTGAGCTTGGTGCAGATGAGATTTGAAAGGAATATGACTTAAGTATGCAATTGACTATGGTTTGAATTAAAAATCCAATATGGTAGTGGCAGTCCCAGACAGAGCAATTAGGCAAGAAAAAGAAATAAAAGGCATTGAAATCATAAAGAAAAGGAAAAATTATCTCTGCAGATAACCTCATCTTATACATAGAAAACCCTGAAGACTCCACTAAATAACTGTTAAAACTAATAAATAAATTCAGTAAAGTTGCAGGATACAATATCAACATAGAAAAATCCTTTGCATTTGTACACACTACAACAAACTATCCAAAAAATAAATTAAGAAAATGATCACACCTAAAATAGCACCAAAAATAATAAAAATACTTAGGAATAAATTTAACCAAAAAAGTGAAACATCTATACACTAAAACCTATGAAACACTGATGAAATAATTAAAGGAGACATACCAATGGAAAATATTCCATATTCATTCAGATTAGAAGTGATCTACAGAGCCAATGTAATCCCTACCAAAAAATTAGGACATTTTTCAGAGAAATAGGAAAAAAATCCTAAAATTCACATGAAACCAAAAAACATCCTGAGTAGTCAAAGTAATCTTGAGAAACAAAAGCAAAACTGGAGGCATCACAATTCAATATTCACATATAATCAGTGTGCTTTGTTATTTATACATTATCAGCCTTATTCATCTTAACAGATAACACATTAGAGATATCTAGAATAATAAATTTCCATTTTCTTATTACTGTTAGCTTACCAAGAACCAATGAATAAAAGAGAGGGGGAAAAAAACAAGTATCCCTAATTAGGGACATAACCAATTAATGTATATTGGAACACTAAGCAACTCTTTTAAACATTTTAAAATACATTCATAACATGTGAAATATGCTACCATGTCAAATGAGAAGGGTAATATACAGAATTACATATGTAGGTCTGTGTGAGTGTTGGTATGTGAATGTGTTTGGTATCAAAAGAAAAATAGTTCACTGAAATTACTGAAATGCAAAATTATAATGTTAGATTATCTGTCATCATTTGGTGAAGTTGAGTTAGGTTTTTACCCTTCATTATCTTTCCTAGTTTTTAAACTCTCCTACTGTGATCATGCATTACTTTAATACTATGGAGAAAAGGGAAGTTAGAATCGGAGAGACAAGGCAAGAGAAGGGAATGTGCATGTTTTCATGATGATTTTCCCCAAAGCCATTTATGTCTTTGGGGATTAGAGTGTGTAGCTATGGGTCAACCTGTTTATAACTAAGTTACTAGCATTTCTCTCTTTAAAAAATAACAAGTCTTTGTACTCTTCAAATACTAACCAACAGCACAGAGGGAAAAAAATATGCCCCAAACAATTTTAAAAAGAGATAAAGATGAAGAAGAAACTGCTTCCATTATTATACTGTCAGAAAATTTAGTATGTTTCTGATGCTATATATGGTAGTTTTTAAAAAGTTAAATGATAAGAAATGGAATAGAGTCTAGCTCATGGGTAGTAGAAATCTATCTTCCTGTCAACTCTGCAAAACCACTTCCACAGATATGTTCTGTTAATGTATGTATTGCTAGAAAGTTGCATATTTAGAGGAGTTATTTCTATGAAAACATGTATTTCAGCAAAGCATGGATAACCAGAACACCCCATATGTTTTTGAGTAAGCTAACATGTGGAAGTTAAATAAAATTGAGATTAAAATAACTGTGATAGTAAGTCATAAAATTCTTTGGAGAAAAAAATGATCTTGAAATAATGAGTAATATAATGAGATTAGCTTACTTATATATTATAAAACACTAATGATACTGAAATAAAATATCAATGACTAAATTGTCTTTATTCTAAAACTATTCAATATAGCTATTAACATAGTACACTTTAACTCATTATCTGTTGAATTTAGATAAGAGGGGCATTACATGATGACAAAAGGGTCAATTATCTAAAAAAATATTTTAAAAAATTAAATATTTGTATACCTAACAACAAAGAGTCAAAATACATGAAGTAAAACTAATAAACTTAAGTGGTCAAAGAGACAAATCCACTGTTATAAGTGACGACTTCAACATCTGTCTACCAGTAATTGAATGATATAGAAAGTAGAAAATTAGTAGGGATATAGTTTACATGAATAGCATGCCACTTGATCTAATTGACATATATAGAATATGCCATCCAACAACAGAATGCTCATTCTTCTCAAGCTCATATGGGACACTCACCAAAATAGACTGTGTATTCTGGGCTAAAACACTTAAACAAATTTAAAAAATAGAAATAATACAATGTATGTTCTCAAACTATAAGGGAATTAAACTGAAACCTAAACCAGGAATACAAGTAGAAAATCTGTACAAATCTGCAGATTAAAGAACACTTCAAAATAATATGTGGACCAAAGAAAAAGTCTCAGGAGAAATTTAAAAATATTTCGAGCTAAATAAAATTAGAAATGCAGCTCATCAAGATTTATGAGATGCAGAGAAAGCAATGCTTAGAGGGAAATTTATAACATCAAAAACATGAAATAGAAGGAAAGTATTAAATCCATGTTCTAAGCTTCTATATTAGGAAATTAGAGGAAGAAAAATTTAAGCCTACAGCAAGCAGAAGAAAATAAATAATAATTTCAGCAGAAATCAATATGTTTAAAATTGGGAAAACATAATATTAATGAAACCAAACACTGGTATTTTGAAAAGATTAATAGAATTGATAGACCTGTAGCCAGGCTAACCAAGAAATAAAGAGAGAAGACACACATCGCCAATATTTCCTTTCTCTGAAATGAAAGAGGGGCGTCAGCACCGATCCCAGGAACAGCAGGAGGATAATAAAGGATTGCTAGGAAAGCTATCTGCCCACATATTTGATCATTTACATGAAATGCACAAATTCCTTCAAAGGCAAAACTACCAAAACTCATACAAGGTAAACTGAAGAGCTAATATCAGAGTACTTGTGTAAATAGTTTACATTTCAAGAACATATCACCCAGTCTAGTGATTTCATAGGTGAATTTTTCCAAACATTTAGTCAAGAAATGATACCAATTATCTGCAATCTCTTCCAGGAATTAAAAGCAGAGAGAATAATATTTCCTAAATAACACCAGAATTTTCTTAATATTAAAACCAGAAAAAGACATTATAAGAAAGGAAAGCTACCAGTATATCTTATTACTATCAATGGACTATCCCCAACAAAGCATTAGCAAATTGAATCCAACAATGTGAAAAGAGTGATACATCACAGCCAAGAACAATTAATACAACATTGGTTGAACATTTGAAAATCAATCAATGTGGATTGCATCAACAGTAATAAGAAAAAACATCATATCAAATGATGCAGAAAATTATTTGAAAATAATCCACCACCTACTTATTGTAAAAACTCATAGCAAACTAGGAATTAAGGGAAATTTCCTCAACTTTATAAAGAATATTTACAAAAACCTACAACTATCATCATATTTAATGTGAGGAACTCAGTGCTTCTCCCCTGAGACTGGGAAAAATGTAAGAATGTTCTCTTTTACCACTCCCCTTCCTTATCATATTGGAAGTCCTAGATGTAATACAAGAAAAGGAAATAGAAGGTCATATATGGGAAAAAATAAATAAAACTTTTTGTTCATGGATAACATGATTTCTGATGTAGAAAATACCCCCCAAAATCTGACTATAAAAATCTCCTGGAACTAATAAGCACACTTATAGCAAGGTCTTAGGATATTAATTTAATATAGAGAAGTCAATTGCTTTCTCATATGCCAGCAAGAACAAATTGAATTTGAAATTTTAAAATATATACATTTTATATTACATATATAATTTGTAATATACCAAAAAAATGAAATACTTAGCTGTAACAATAACAGAATATGTGTAGGATTTGTATGTATAAAACTACAAAACTCTAATAAGCAAAATCAAAAATCTAAAAAAGGAGATCTTTCATATCCGTGAATTGTAAGACTCAATATTAAGAGGTCAAATTCTTGCCAACTTGATCCATAGAACTGATACAACATCAATAAAAAACTTCATTCAAATTATTTTGTCAATACAGCCAAACTGATTTTAAAGATTCTGCAAATAGCCAAAAGACCTAGAATAGCCAAAAATACTGAACATGGGAGGACTGATACTACTGCCTTTAAGCCTTGGTAAAAGGCTTACTAAAAAGCCACAGTAATCAACTCAACATAGTATTAGGAAAGAGTAGACACACGGATCAAGAGGACAGAGCAGAGAACATGAAACAGACCCACACAAGTAGTCACCTGATATTTGACAAAGAATCAAAGAATTTCCGTGCCCAGTCTCAGCTGGAGCTCAGTAAATCTGAGATACCCATTATTATTAAGTGTGGTAGAGTTAGTTATCAAACTCCCAGTAGTGCGAGGATGACTCTTTCCATCCCACTCCAGACACATGTTGAGTAGTCTCACTGCATCGGGAAATATATTTCTCAGCAAAAGCATAGAAAGCGGTATTCCCCTCCTGCACTTAATTTCAAGAGTATATTCCTTTGGAGAACCAAGGGCTGGGAGGAACTAATGGCTCAGTGTAAATACCTGGGATATTCACCACTGAGGAAGAACAGCTTCCTGTCACCCACCATCATCCCCCATCACGCATACTTGCAATATAAAAAGATGCGTGGGCTGCAAGGATGGGGAGATTCAAAAAGGCATAATACAAAGGCTGGTGGGTTTCATTTTTCACATTAGCCTAAACATGAGTAGAATGCAGCACAGTCAAGAGAAATCACTCAAGTCTAAGGATCAGATGTAAAATATGATAACTGTAGTTGATAACACTATGTTATTTAATTGAAGTCAGCTAAGAATAGAACTTAAATGTTCTCACCAAAAAAAATAAAGATAAATGTGTGAGGTGATAGATGTGTTAATTAGATGAGGAGAATCCTTTCACAAGTATATCAAGTAACCACAATGAATACTTTCAATATCTTATAACTTTATATATTAATTATATCTCAATAAAACTGAAATTGAAAAAAAAAAAGTCTATGAGCTCCCAGAACAAAAACCCTTTCACCATTTCACAAATCAAAATCAATCAAAACTCTGAGATCCTAAAAGAAAATCGGCTACATCAGGTGTATAGACAACTGAAGTGCTTGTAAAGTCTTGTGTGTGCATGGTGTGGGAACCAAAAAGCTCAGTTTTCCAAGAATTAAAAAAAAAAGTCACAGATAGAACCAGGAACTGAAGAAATTTTGTCAATAGGAATAAGAATAACCCAACAACAATTTTGGGACCTGTCAATAAAATTTTGGAAGTCTCTGCAGCCGTCTTCATGGTCACTGAGATAGAGGACAAGTAGCAATTCACCACTCCTGTCCATATGCATCTTGTCACTAGATAAGTCCCATAAATCTCAATTAAATTAAATTTATAGCGCTCTGGCCAAATAGGCTTCCAAATAAATTGAGTTGTGAAAAAAAAAGAAAGGAAATTATACATCTGCACTGAGCTTTTGGACTGAGATACATGGCTACTCTGTAAGTAAAATGCATACTTCAGGTTCTGCCCTGCTATTACTCATAAGAAATGAGTCTTATTAATTATAAGTAAAAATTACACTCTATAAAAACAGAATATTAACCTCTACCCTGCTGTCCCAGGAGCTAGGTTCCTCTGCAAATAAATTGAGGTAATATATGTTCAACACCTTTGTAAAAGGAAAAGTACAATGGCAATGTAACTTTAATGTTTTTTAGTCTGTGAATTGTAGTTTTTCTTTCAATCACTTGCAATGTATTACAGACTGTTTATAGTGTGATGCTGAAGTAAGTTCTGCCCTTAAGCTTTCAATCTATGTGGAGATATGACAGAATGAGTTACTATAGGTCTAATTTCCAACGTACTTTCTTCTGAGTGTTGGCAAGTGAATTCCAATGGAAGAAGTAGGATAGGAACTGGCTGTACAGTGTAAGAAGCATCTGAATACAGAAGACGAAGGGAGCTTAGGTAACTGGAATTTTACATCAGTGTTGGAGATAAGTTTCTTTCTAGGGCAATGTGGGCCTCGGTGGATCTAGGTGATATAGGTGAAATGAAATCATTTAAAGGAAAACTAATAATCCACATGTAAACCAAAAGGTGAATTGAAAGAATTAAGAAAAACATTTAGTCATAAAAAAGAATGAACTTGTGATACATGCTACAGTGAAGATGAACCTCAAAAACTAAGTAAGAGAAGACAGAAAAGGTCACATATTATAGTTATTTTAGTATTCCATTCATATGAAATAACCAGAACAGATAAATCCATAGAGACAGAAAAAGATTGGTGATTGCTAGGGTAAGGGAAAAAGGGGAAATTGGGGGTAACTGCTTAATAAACACAGTGTTTTATTTTGCAGTATTGGAAATGTGTTGGAACTAGGTAGAAGTAGTTACACAACACTGTGAATGTACTAAATGCCACTGAATTGCTCATTTTTAAATGATTAACTTCATGTTATTTGAAAGTCCCATAAATAAAAATAAAATAAAATAAAAATTTTAATGAAGAAACAATTTTCAAAGTAGACTGCTTAGCAGTTAAAGCAGGGCATTTATATGGACTAAATTCTCTCCAAATGCCCAGTCAAAATGTTTGGGATATGTTTTAATAAACTGATATTGTCATATTGATTGAGTTCTAGCATTCCAACTGTACACATTAAATACCTTTACTTGTCATCCCACCATTAGCTTAATTTCAAAATGTCTTTTAAATCTTCATATTTACACAAAAGCTCACATTCTCAGAAGTTTCTACTATTGTAATCATTCTCCTAGAAAACAGTACAATGAACGTGTGCCCATTTTGCCAAATTCAGTTACAGTTAATTATTGATCATTTCTTCATGATGGCTGTTAGAGTTAGCACATCCTTCTTCACTCACATCTAGAATCATTATTGTAACTAGTGGACTATTCAAATAATCCCTAACGGTTACTCCTCAATTTTCCCCTGTTATAAAATATCTATTCATTGCAACTAGAATCATTTTACCAGGTGATATAAATTTGGTTCTCAGGTAACAAAATCAGAAAAGTAGACTGATTCATGGAACCACAGCTAATCTTTCTAATGCTTAAGTTTAACCCGTGGCTCCTACCCTTAAAGTCACTTTACAACCCAAGACATCCCAAAACATCATGTTCAAATTTTAAGCAGCTTCAAAGAAGAAGCATGTAGAGTAAGACAGAAAAACAGGGCACTGCCCAGTTGAGTCAGCTCTCTCCGAAGCTTTCTAAGACGTCTCATGTAACACTTATGCTTGTATCTTGTTGGTCATAACTAACTGCAAGGGGGTCAAGGCAATAAAACGTTTTAATCAAAACATTACTGTCCTGAATAAAATTGAAGTTTTGTCATTAAATTGAATTATAAACTGTCTCTCAGGTGGGTGGTCAGCCATCTTTTCCTTTTGTATATTAAATAATATATGCATACTAAGTAATTAAATATTTTGTTATGTGTTTTATGTTATATATTATGGATTACATGTGTGTACTATAAAAGGTATTATGTCAGAAACTGTGATTTTACTCATTAAACAAACACTTGTTAACTATCTACTCTGTTTTGGGTACTAGACTAAGAACTGAAGAGCAGTATCCGGTTGGTTCCTGTTCTCAGGGAGTTTATAATCTAGTGAGGGAAACTCTTTAAACCAGTAAGTAGTCAAGTGTTAATTAAGAAACAACCTTCTATGGGAGCATGTAACAAAGTAATCTGATTTACACTGGTGAACGAAACATCTGAGTATTCACTGTGAAACTGGCATTTACTCTGAGATCTGAAGGATAATACTTATTAAATGGTGGGGATGTTTCTAGATAGAAAGGACACAATGGCAAAAACCTAGTGGAGGGAGGGAGAAACTGAATATAACCATAGGTCAGACTGAACCGGCTAAGGGCAGCAAAGTAAAGGAGGCTGGACCGTAGACCATAACAGACCACCAGAAAAGGCCTTTTCAACAATGTTAAGGGCTTACACAATTACCTTGTGGGCACTGAGGACCACCACTCTCTGCTTCATACTTTATCATTATCTGCTTCTTCCACTAGACTTTGAGCCTTCGGAAGCGAGGAATACAATTTACTCAAGTGTACTTCCTTCATACCCAGCAAAAAGCTTGACACAGATCATGACTCAATAAGTAGTTGCTGATGAATAAATGAATGAACCATTGGTCATATTAATTTATTTTACTTTATAAATCTAGTTTTAACACAGTACATTATTGTCAATCTGTTAGGGTCTCCAAAATAAGGAGATAAATAGAAAAAATAAACTTCTAAACTTTTAAATGTAGTATTCTGGCTTAAACACCATTTGGATAGTTTGATGGAACTGTTCTAACACACTGAATCTCTTTATCATTAATGAAGCAAAATTGTTTTTATTTTAGAAGCTAAATTGTTAGGAATTTCTGCCAAAGATGGTTTCTATTGTTTAAGAACACCTTATTTATTAATCCTCTTACTTATTAAAAGCTATGTGTCCCTCAGATTACCTGAAGTGAAGGAATTGTTCTTATCTGCAGTGTGTGTGCTGAAAAATATATTCAGTTTTTTGAGAATTGAGAGGATGACAAAACACCATTATTCTGGGTTATAGTCAATATGTTCTTTTAGAAGGAATTCAAATATATGTATTTTGCTACAATTTCTACTTACTTGTGATAGTATCTAAAAGGGTTCAAGACTCTCAATGCTTAGGAAATTCCAAGGGTTTTGGAAATTGAGTCAGGAGCTGAGATGAAGACTAAATATACATGAGAATATATACTTTGGTCATCTGAATGACCAAATACGTATTTTTTTTATAAATCACAATATCCCGTATTAAAATTTCATCCTAAAAAGACTTTTTACCATCACTATTAAGGATGGGTGTCTGAGAAGAGTGGCGCTAGTATATACCTCTGACTCCTTCACTCCCCAAACCTGGAGTATTGCCCTTCTTCTAGAATGTTCAAGCTATTCTTTCCTTCAGTCTTTTACTTTTTCTCAAGTACCTGGATTGTTTTATAAAATTGTGCTGTTGAGATACTTTGCTTCTGTGATTCTCTCTGAAACTGATGTTGTTTCACAGGTTAAGCGGATAAATATGTGTATCAATAAATTCATGAACAAGACAAGTAGTCTAGAGCAGAGAAGGGAGGCAGAAGGAGAAAGAACAGTAACCTTTATCATGTGGTACTTCTTGGTCCTGAAGAGACATCTTCATTAACATTAACTAAATTTATTTTCTCTCAGAGAATTGTAAATTGCTTAGGACATTTCCTAGAAGATAGTAAGTTCATAATGTATGTTAGCTATTGTTATTATATTCCCTATTCCGAGGAAACATCTTAAGGCTAACAGATGTTTATTAATATGATGAAATTAAAAGAGTTTAGCCAGGATTCAAATGAATGCCTCTGGCTCCAAACCCGGCATTGTCTGCACTGTGTTTCTCAAAAGAGATTGCTTGTGGAGGCACCTGCTTTTAAAATCAAATTCACTAATGATTTTAATGGGCAGAACTGCCCATGAGTTGGGGAGGGTGGCTGGCAACATATGTATCTGATCAGGGCAATACAGAGGAGCTTGAATCTAAGAGGAATAGATTTCAGCCATCAGGGTTAATTGGAATGGAAATAATTTGGTTTGGACTGCATTTCAATACTTAAATATCAAAATTTGACTTTAATTAAAGCATCAGCTCAACTATAAACTATAATATTATGTTTCCTCCAAAAAAGACAGTCTCCTTGGCAAAATATGGGTAGCTCATGATTCATTAAATGTCAGTGGTAGAATAAAATACAGTTATCTGTGTTAGAGAGGCAGAAATGAAGCATGATGTTAACAGGGTATAATAAAGAGTAGATAAAGGCTTATAAAGCTCTGTCAGAATTAGAACTTATTTTAGCTCATCAACCATGACTGCATTGTTATATGGGGAAAAAAAGAAAATTGTGTGCTTATATAGATTTTTTAATGATCCCAATATACCTGTACATTGTAATGTGCTTGATGGAAAAGCATTCATTTAAAAAACAAAAATTGGTAATCCTATCATTTCTACAACAGAAATATAAAAATGAAAAAAGAGTGAGTTTTGGTAACAACTACATGGTAAAATGCTCAGTTAGTTCTTATTACCATGTCTTAAACATTGAATATCAGGAAATATGCAGTTCTTAGACAAGAGATGACAGTGTGTGGTGGGACTAAAGAATGAAAGCCTCCAATTCTGGTGAGGTATATATTGATCGACATTACTAGAGGAAATGAAGTTTCTTTCAGTGCAACATTTAAAAATGGGCTTTAGAGAAATTTCTATTGTGATGTTAGTATTATAATAATCAATTCAAATACAAATTAGCTGCTAAAAATATGAATATAGGAGAATTTATAAAGAGGTTTAAGAGAATGTTTTTGTTCTTTTTAATAAGTAAATATATAAGAAATTATATACTTGGAGAAAATCCCTAACTCTATTTAATGCATTCTAGTGTACAATTTATTAAGTATATTTATCAATAGAACAAAAATACAAAAATTAATTTTTACAAATATGCACTTTAACAATTAGGTCATTTATAATGTAATTTGATAGTATATATGACTGATTATTTTGAACATGTTTATAAAGATCCTTAGGTTTATAAAAATATTTATTTTGATAAGTTCCTTGGTTTGCTGTAATCTTACAAGAACAACAAAAAGGTGACTACCTTAGAGCAGTCAACTTTACAAGACATGGTTTATCAAGCCATTGATTTTTGGTCAGGATCTCTGACTTCATTGCTTCTCTAAAGGGAATTTAAACTTATTCTAAACAGTTTTTGTAATTAGACTGAGACTTTGCTAAATTGTTCAAAGTTATACTTGCTAAATCAGAAATCCTTTTTTAAATAATCCATGACTTTCATATATGTTTTATTATCAGGAAACACTTTTTATCTCCTCCTTAAATCATAGATGCTTTTAGACCTTGTCTCCTCTTTAAATCATGAATTCTTTTGACCAGATAGGTCAGCATTATATAACCCACAGTGATGCCATAATGATCCCTTCATTTTGTTTTGTTAGCATTATTAAAAGTTGTGTATGTGTAATTTGTATTTTATTATAGTTTGAAGAGTCATATAGAGAATCATCTTCCATATGAATAAGGATTTTTTTCCTTGTGGTCAGTTCTCCATTTAGGGTATTTGGATAAATTATTGTTTAAAATGTACCCCTGAATATGCATTCTATCTGTGGTTTCATAACATTGCTAATTAGCTATTTGACTCCCTACTAGGTTACAAAGTATGATAATTGACTGTGATTGGTTCTCTCTATTCTTAGTAGTGATTTCTATTTTTTAAATTTGTTTCTTGAAGCAATTTTGTTAACTATGTGTTCCCTATCTTCATTACTTTTCTTGCTTCCAAAAAATGATTCATTTGGGCAAAGAATAATAAGTTCAAAATACATGTGTTAGTGCATTTGAGATTGGAGATGGGATTATGCAACTGGATTATGGAACTCTGAGGTAGAGATTTGAGTTCAGGAATCCGCTGGGGAGTGATCTCAATATGAATATATGTGAGGAGGAGTTACAAATACGACTGGATAAAAAGAAGTTGGCATGAAGAGTTGCCACAACAAAGTCCTCAGCCAATGCCATGAGGAATTTTGAAGCTTTGATGTTCTGCCCTGTTGTCCCTAATTGGAGCAGTGGGTCCCCACACACATCAACCAGCCATTGGAAGTAAACTGACTCTAGGAAGTGAACGTGAGTATAGGCAAAGGGACCTTCAACAGCAAAAGTTAATTACAAGAAAAAGACTCAGGTATACATCTATGATAATCTGACAAAAATATCTGACATAGTACAAAATATATCAGGTTGTCTTATAACACTGATTATTGAATTTATCCTACATTATGGTATATTAGGTTACTGGTAAGCATACTGTGATGCCCTGTTTGACAAAAGAGACTTAATTTCCTATCATTTGAAACAGCCAGTCACTGAAAAAGTACAGGTAAAATTTTCTGAAAGTGTTACATTTATTGTTATTAAAATGTATATTAAAAGATATATTTTAAAATCAACCTAAAATTAGTCACCCATATTAAAGTCAATAGAAAAGTTTTATAAATTTTTTTTAGTATCAGATGTTTTATTAAGTATGGATTATTTATCAATTTTTCTCATATCTTTACAGTGAGACATTGAACACAAAAATTTTGTTGAGAATTTTGAAGTTCTATTTTTAATTTTTGTTGAGAGTCCTGATGTTGTCAAGGTTGTTTGTTTTCCAAAAATGGATAAATTGTAGCAGTACTTAATAGTTAGTAATACAAGTCAAGAACACAAGTTTTTATCACATTTAGAATATTTAATTTCCCCTCCATCTGATAATAATTTTGCATGTAAAAAATAACACAAAACTATGTCAATTTGAAATAGCCACCCACACACCTTATGGAACTAAAATATTGTGTGGGATTGAAATCATGAGTGTGTTCTGTAAGGATGATCTCCAAAAGTATATTTTTTCTAAAAAAAATTATAATAATGACAGTTGTTTGAACCAAATGATTTGATATTTTAACGTCAGGAACTTGCTCAATAGTTTCTGGATCTTGGTTTATGGTGTTAAGTAGAGCATTTGGATTTCAAGGACATAAACTCTCATGGTAGTAAAATACAGTAAGACAAAATTTTAGAATGAAGAGGGAACAGAAAGTACATTAAAAGCTCTTTTTTTTTGCATTGCATCGAGAGGGGATTTTTTAGGTGCATATTTTTGTTGTAGAGGAAAATGTTATTTTCTTTACCAATTTACACAGTACTTTACGAGCATATGGACACAATCTGAGATATAGGGTAAACATTTTTAGGATGCCTCTGAGAGCTAGCTTTAATATCTGAACAGACTTGGCAACATACACATGGAATATAAAGCATGATTTACAGTTTTACATAACTGATTGACACTTAAGACATGATAAAGATGGATTTGGGAATTTCTTTCCTCCTTGCCACCATTAAATGTGTAAAATTGTTTGCTGCTCATACATGAGCCAATTGGAGCAATTTTCAGAATAATTTTTCTATTCCAAAGCCCTTGAGTACTAAATATTCCTTTTACATACAGTTTAAAAGTAAAGACAAGGGAATAGTATTCTTATAAACATGTCCCATATGTTTCTCATCAGGATAATTTTTACACAGAAAACAGTTTTTTAAGAAATAGAAAGGATTTCATTAACTGAAAATGAAATCTGTAGAACTAAAATGTTATAAAGTCATTTAAACATATTCATCAGTACCATGTTTCTAGTGTTCTTATTAAAACTTAATGCACCAGGTTTACACATTAACAACTAAAAAGGATTTATATTTTTTTAAAGTATGTTAATTATGATCTTCAAACATTCTGGAAATTTGTAATTTAAATCATTTCTTGGGGAAACTTAACATCACTTTTTGTCTTATAAAAAGTTAAATGGATTAAAACAGGAATCGGTTTTTCATTTTAATATTCTTAAACTACAAGGAGAAATTCTTTAGTTTATTCTTCAGTCAATGACTACTGTTTCATCTATGTAAAAATGCTGAGCATTAAAGTGTCTTTTAAAGACAGTCACTGAACTATTAAAGAACACATTTTTTTAGTTGGTATTTTTGGGGTCCCTGGTACCAGAGATGTTATATGATACCACCCATATTCAGATTCTCAGATACATCACTGATGGATACATGGCATATAGAAGAGCAATACTGAAATAAGGGAGAGAAAAACAATAAAAGATAATTTCACAGTAATTAAAATGAATCAGTACTAAAAAAGTACTAAAAAGTGTACTTAAAAAGATATCTATTCTACTTACAACGAGTTGGTTAAATTTAAATATCCACCATCTATATTCATGGTTAATAAGTCTTGCAAGGTCATGTTAGAGCCAGTGCTAGCAATTACTGGTAACTTTAAAAAGGTGTTTTTGTTGTTTTGTTTTTCTTACTAAGAAGTTGGTATTTTACTATTTACTTGATCTATTTAAAAGTCATGAAAGTGATTTTGGTTTCTTTGTATTACTAAGGCTTAGTTCTTGAGTTGAAGAAAATTAGTTATGCCATCTGTAAAATATCACCAAATTGGCCTGTTTACATAGAAAACAAATGTATCTGTATATTTATACAATTGCTTGTTACTGTTGTGGAATCATTTTGTCAGCAGAAATGTCAAAGGAAAACACCAAATAGATGTTTGATGTATATCCTGCCTTGGAAGATGAGGTATAGGTAGCTTCGAATAATGGATTGTCTGCTGTTGAGACACAAATTAAATTTTCAGCTGCCATGCATTAAGCATTCATTATATGGCAGACATTATATGCAGATTATATTGGAAACTGAAGGAAGATGTAGGTGCTGCTTTCATATAGTTCACAAACTTTGTAGGCCACGTGGACATGTAAACAATTAAAATACATTCCTGTAAGTGGAGTCTATGTTGGGTCTCTGCACAGTGTGATTAAGAGCCCGGTCTCCCAGAGGTCAGATCCAAACTCTAGCATTTACTGGCTGTGTGACATTAGAAAAAGCACTTACATTCTAGAAACCTCAATCTTCTTTTCTGTAAAATAAGATAATAAAATTTTCCTTTTAGTGACGTTGTGAGAACTGAGGTTGTAAGCTCAATGACTGGTATATTCTGGGATATTGGGCTGCTTAACTTCCAAACATTTCAAGATTATGTAATCATCTTTGTATTATTAATTTCTAGTTTTATGTTATAATTTGTTTAAATCCACTGACTGAATTAAGTCTGTATTATGCAAATTCTGTGAAATGAAAACTATGTGTATTCTGCAGTTGTTTTCACAGCACTCACTGTATACATACGCACAACTATATGCACACACTCACAAACATACATATATGTTCATTGGTTAATTGTGTTCTTCAAATCTCTATCCTTTTTTATTTTTTTCCCTTTCAAACACAACAATTTGTATTATTAAGCATCAACAATGATGGTGCATCTATTTCTTCTTTTCATTTTGTCCATTTTTATTTTTTTATTTTTTATATTTTGGAGCTATTTAGTAGGTACGTCAGATTTTGTATTATATTGAATTGATCTAGTTAGAAGACCATATAAGACCATGCATGGTTTACATTAACGTACTTTGATATCAGAGATGCATTTACTTTTGCCACTAACAAAGTGGGAATAAAAGAGAATTTTAACGTTTTGTCACTTCCATACTTTTCAAAATTTTAAATGTAGTGCTTATTGTCTGTCATTCCCTGAGAGAGATTGCATTGTTTATTGGTATATTATTTGGAAAAGAGGAGAAATTCAATCTTCTTCCACTTTGCTCTGTTTATGGTAATAGCTTTTTCCTCCATGTGTCAAAGACTCAATGTAAAGATTCAGTTTTTTAATATAGCTATCCTAAGTATACACTCAGAAATTGGGGAAATGCCTTGCTCCCATTGTCTCCCTAGGTCATGCTGAAACACAGTCCTAATTAAAGGCTGGAAACAGGCACAGGAATGTGGAGTACAAGGTAAAACTGGCCTTCCCTGTTAAAGTGACCGTTTCAGATGAATGGGATGAGCCATTGCCTTGTCATTTCATGGAAAGGAGCTACTTTCACAGAAAAGAGGAGGGGCTGTGTCTACCGTCAAGGACACATCTGATTCCTATACTTTCTGATAAATATACCAAATTATATATGAGGGACATACAACTGTGAATTTAATTGCTGTAGTGCTGAATATCTTTGAATAGAGAAAAATTAGATTCCCAAAATGGGAGACTTTGCTCTTACTCAAGTATGAGATTCTTTAATGCAGACATGATATTGTTCACTCTAATTTTCAGTGCTTGAAATAGAATAAGACATAACAGCAAACATTTATGAAAAGGATGAATGAATGTTATGATGGGTCAATGTATTTGCCAGACACCATTTTATTTATTTTTTAACAAATATAACATTGTTTCCAAGGGAAAGTGAGTTTCAAAATTTAAACAAAAGTGTTAAGATGGACATTTAAACACAAGCAATGAAAAACAGTTGGGAATATATTCATAATTAAGATCTTAAGAGTTTTAATTAAAAAAGAACTAAAAACTTATTGATGAACACTATAGATTTCCAATCTAGAAAATGTATTTTAATTTTCTATATATATTTAAGTTATTAAAATTTAGATTAAACATGATTTTTTTACTTATAATAACTTTTGATTTAAAATTTATTATATCCAGAAATTACATTATACTTAATTAATTTTAAATTTTGCACAAGGGATCTTTTAATGGAATTGAGGTATATTAGTAAAGTCTATTAGATGATTTCCACATAACCTCCTAGACACATTTGAATGTAAGTGGTGGCTGGGAGTTTCTTTCGTTCCTACCTAAAATTGTCCTTTGAGGCTTAGCTTACAAAGAATGTGTCTGAAGCTATTGGCAAACTATTTTTATCAAAGAGGTATGAGGAAAATAATTTTTCTACCAGGATGAAAATCACTAGACAAGAAATAATTGCTCCTGAAAAAAGAAATGTTTTCTTTTCTTTGGCGCATTTATAATCTGAAGGCCATACCAGAACTGTTTGGAATGGAATGCTTCCATACATTAGCTTATGGAAGACAGTATTTGACAATGTGATTTTCCATAAAGATAAAATAGCTATTATCTCTATTATAGTCAGAGCCTCTGTACTTAATTTACTTCAAACTTTGGTTAAGAATTTAAGGTTCTACTAATATTTCTTTCTTTGGGAAGAAATTTTTAAAAGTCTAGAAAACCAATTATCCCGAAATAGTTGTATGTGTGCAGTCAGTGGACCAACTCCGAAGGCAGGAATTTAAAAGTTGAACTTGGTTCAAAGATCTGTAACAACACACTAAAACTTGATTTTCTTATGTTTCTAAAACTTTAATAGAATACTTTTCAGGTTCTACAGAATTTATACTTTTTTTCCTTGTTGATAAAAGTGTTTGAATTCTCATTTAATTTATCTTCATAATAGATTTATAAAATGTTATAAAAATGTAGTACTTATCAAAGGAACTATAGAATTAATGTTCTCCTTTTACAGATGAGAAATTTAAGATACAATAAGTTTTCAGAACATGACAAAATATTATCTGGTGGGGCCAAGGATTAAGCTATGGTGTCTTAATTTTAGGAATCTCTTCTGTATTCTTCAGTGACCAACTTAAAGGTCACACAGTTTAGATATTATTCCCTGATTCTACAAATATACTAAGTGCTACAGCTGTGTGATCTTCATGTATCCATGCATCTACTACTCTCAAAGTCTTTGCTTATTTATCCATCCTTATCACAAGTTTATAAACTTGTAGAGTAGAACTTTGACAACCTTATACATCATCTTATCTCCAGTGCTATAAACACACTTACAAAACAGGAGTTGGCAAATATTTTAAAAACAAGTACATTCAATAAGCAAGGAAAAATTTTATTTACAAGAAAAGACTGGTTTCTTCTTTTTTGTTATTGACAGTATTCTCTGTACTGTCAATAAATAACATTGTACCTTTCTTCACCATTATTTATTTATTTTATAATTAAAAGTCTATATCTCTTAATTCCCTTCATCTTTTTAGCCCATCGTTCCCTATCACAACCCTCCTGATGGCAACCACCAGTTTGTTCTCTGTATTTATGAGTCTATTTCTGTTTTGTTTGTTTGTTTTGTTTTGTAGTTCTACGTAAGTGAAATTGTATGGGATTTGTCTTTTACTTACTTCACTTGCCATAATATCCTCTGGTCTGTCCATGTTGCCACAAATGGCAAGATTTCAAAATCCAGAAAGCAGACCATCAGGTTGGGCAGGCTAGAACTCTCATTAAAGGACTGAGGTTGCTTTCCATAGCCAGATTTTGTTCCCCATAACCTCAGTTCTGTTCCTAAAGCTTTTTAAATGAAAAAAATCAGGTCTACCAGATAACCTAAAATATTTCCCTTAAAGTCATGCATTATGGACTCTAATCACATTAACAAAATATCTTCACACCAACACCTAGGTTAGTGTTTGAATAACAGAACTATAGACTACTCAAATTGACGCATTAGAAGACTACCACAGCTTTAGAATAACAGCCTGTGGGGGGGGGGAAGCACCTCATTTCTTTTATGCAATTATTTTCTGTTTTTTTTCCCCAGTTCTAATCATCGTATGTTTAGATTTGGTTGTACTTTCTCCTTATGTTAATGCGAGGTTTCTCCCCAAACCACTTAACCCATAATGACCCTTTATCTTAGCCAATATATCCACTGCTGAACATTGTCCTAATTTGTTACAAATTTTTTTAGCATCAAGTCTGTTATAGCCTTTGAGAAAGCCTGCAGTATCTATAAAATGCAGGATAAACAGAATTTAACAATTGTTTATTGGTGTCCTTGATATTCACATGTAAAATTCAATAGTTAAATTTTGTTATTATGAAACAATACCAGTAGTTATGACCTCTAAACAAATGCAAGACAGCTTCTATCTCTTTATACCAAGGCTTTGTCGTAGAAACTTGCTTCTTCTGAAACTCCATTTCAAAGATGCTTATTCAATCCTAGGACTTCCAGGCCAAGTAATTTATGAAAAACTGTATCTTCTCCTAAATATAAAAATATAGAGAGAAAATGGGTCACTCTGCAAGAGAAATGTATCTTTTGTACAAATAGTTCAGTAGATTTTTGATATCATGCATTTAAATATTCCGGAATGTTTAGAGAAACCATTCTTTAGAAATAAAAATGGTTTTATTGTATTTTTTTAAAGTTAAATGAAAAAGTAATAAGAAAATTAAAGGAACTATAAAACACATATAGCTTTATAAAAGCCACTATAATCCCAGTTTATTTGAAGGCTTAGATATGAGGATACTGATAAAGTACTCCCTAGGTTCTGTCAATAATAAGAAACAAGAAATAACTAAAAGAAAAATGAATCACATATCTCTTTTTACCAGATAGAAAAAGTTCAATAATTGAGTCTTTTGAAGAGCACCAAAAAAACAGAAAAAGAGTGTCCTGTTCTTGTTCCTGCCATTAAACTCTTTGCTTTCATTACTCAGTAGGTAAAATTCAAGAAGGTTTCTACTACATTTAGAACTACATTTTTGTACAATTCAAAAAGTTCAAGGACTCTATTGGTGATCTCAAACAAGGTGTGAATATGTTTTCATAATAGGGTAAAATGAGCATCTCAGTCAATCATGGTATCACCAGTTATATCTAATGCTTCTATTGTGTCATGTTAGGATGAAAAATAAATTCAAATCTGAAGAGTAAAAGAATGCCATTTTACCTGTTTAAGTTTCTGTAATTAATTAAATCGTTAAACAATATATTTGACCAAAAAGCATTCAAGAGGAATAAGTGGCAAGAAGCAAAGAGTGATGTAGATTCATATTTTTGCTAGTCAAAATCATGATTCTAAAATAATTTTATAAATTTCTTCTAGAGTAAAAAAGATAATACAGGGTTGGGGACAGGGAGTTAGAAGCTAGTTGGAAACATTTAAACAATTTCATCTGAAAAATGATCTCCTATGAAGACCTTTTCTATTTTAGCTTCTTAGAGTAATACTCCACAGAATTTCCATCAAAGTGCACTCAGTATCAGAAGAGAATAAAGGATACACTGAAGATCTGGAAGCATGTATCAAAGCAAACAGCTCACTTACTTTTGATGTTTACATTAATTTTTGCATTCCGTTAGTATGTAGTATTCATCATGTTTTACTGTAAAGATTTCATCAAAACTTTCAACAAAACTGATTCTCAAGGAAGATGGGCCAACTTCATCCAGTGGCTTTTCATATCCCTGGAGGTATTCATGGCCTTCTTAGGAAGAAAAAAGAAAAATCTTTATGAGTTTTTAATTTTGTATTGTGGTCTGTTTGCAGGTAATACTTTTTATATAAAATTATGTTACAGCTTAAAAGAGCCTATGTAATCAATTGTTCTTCTCTACTGAGTCCTAATACTAGCCATTGGGACATAAACTAGATCCAGAATTCTAGTTTCTTCAAAATATCTGGCTATGGTTCTCTAGAAGTTTACCATTTCTAATCCTCATATTCAGCCATGCATTTGTCAATCTCCTTGTCAAGTCTGTTCTTCCAGAATGGAAAATCCAACTTCAGATGTTACTACTTAACCTAATAACATGATTTATTCTATCTGGCCTAGAAGCCACGAAACTGCAAATGGTGATAGCAATAGAACCCAAATGGAAACTCCCATCTTCCGAGGCCCTCCCGACCGACCACTGATGGAGACCTAGCTGCACCCCTTACTGCACCGCCTCTCAGCATGAAGCAGCCAGAGCGGTCATTGCCCCCTTTCCCTTGCAGCAGCTAGGGTCTCTATCTGTAGAGGGGGGAATGAGACAGAGACCATGGGCTTAGAGTAGGGTGAAGGCCTCTGGAAAAAACAAAACAAGATGACCATGGTGAGATTTGCTTTGGCCTGCTGGGGAACCCAGCTTATTCTTCTAACTTTACCCAAGTGCTGCCTTTCTCCCTCTAGCCCTAAACAAATGATTTGTTGCAACTTGGGCAATGTAACAAGCAAGCCCAAAACAACATAATAAAAGGCAGGAAGGATTCCATCTTGAAACCCAATTAGTTAAAAAAGTAAAACAATGACTCAGCCCACCTTTGGAGCAAAGCAGGCAGCCCTGAGTGATATGCTCCCAGACCAGGAAGCTGCTCTCCTGGGAGGAAATCAGAGCAGTAAAGTTCTTGTAAATAACCGGGAAGACTAATAAGAAACTTAGTGTATCTTCAGAAGTATTTGGGACCACTTAGCTGGTGTACATCCCTAGCCCTTTGTCTCTCAAGTGCCTATAAAAACCCCTTAGACAACGCACCACCCGGGACTCTCTTATCCCCTCCTGGTGTGAAGCAGGAGCTCTGTCCTTTCACTTTATCTCTAAATAAAAGCCTGTATCTTGCTCTCCTAAAAAAAAATTGTGTTACAGTATATGCTGTTGTTTACAGTATATATTTGATTATAGTATATGCTTTTGATGACTAGACTTTGGAAATCCCCATTGTTCCAGAATGGCCATTATTAAAAATGCAGTTAAAAGACTTTAAAACTCAGTAAAAATAAGAACCATACCACTTGTTCTTATTCCTCTAAACATTGCTGCCAGGCCCAAACTCACTGCCCCCCTCACATACACATACACTAGCCACTCAAGTAAAATGGTACTGAATCTTAAAAGAGAAATAAATGAAAAACAGATTTCTTGCTTCAGTTCCAATGTGTAAATGGTGTGGAACTTGACACATCCATTTTTACAACAAGGCTAAGCTAAGAAAACTAAAAAATGTCTGACTTTTCTTGGACCTATTGGAGAAATGAAGTTGCAGGATAAAATATCTCCCTGAAAATTGGAGAGAGAGATGGATTGAATCACAGATAAAATCTGCTTACCTAGAGAAAAAGCCACTCAAGCCCTAAACTTGCAGGAACACCTTAAGTTATAATTGTCAGAAACCACTGGAGTTTTTAACCACTAGCTTAAGAATGAGCACCTCCTGGGAACCTGCAGCTTCAGGTTGGTCTTTATATTTTGGGGCCTTATATTCATTAACCACACACCCCACACACACACAGTTTCTCATTATGAGTATCTGAGAAATATTTTCTTGTGGAATTTGCATGGGAAAAAAATGAGTAATAATTGTGAAAAACCCTCAGAGCCTTCTCTATAATAAAAGCCCTCTCTCTAAGGGGAAATAATTTAATAGAGTCTTATGCCAGCTGGGGAAAAGTGTGTTTTACGCTCCAGCCCCATCTACTCTTCTAATATAAATAAGGGGGCAGGGAATAATCAACAAGGTTAGTGTTTCAAGGAAATAGATTGGGAATACTGTAGCCTAGCAAGGGAATAGAGGGAAAGATAAAATAAACCTATATTACTAGAGAAACATTTGTGAAGGTCATATCACTGAAACACAGGTCCACTAAAAGACGGAGATTTAATTAAAAATTATAGAAGTCTTTTCTTTCTACATGCTTTACCACACACCAACAGTGAGAACAAGAGATTATAGCTGAAAGAGCTGCAAGAAACAGACTCTCTCTAAGGAACAGTACTCAGGGAAGCCTAAAATGAAGAACATGGATCTATATAAAGAAATTTTTACCACTGGACTTGTAATTACTGGGAAAAAAATTTAGAAATATACTTGTTATAATGAGAGAAGATAAAATGTAATCATATAAAATACTAGTTAAAATCAGGGAAGGCAGAAAAAGAGAAAAATAATAAGGAATAAATGCAACAAAAGGAAAACACAAGATTTGGGATATTAACCCCAATAAATGAAAAATAACTTTAAATACAAATGATCTAATATGCCAATTGAAAAATAAATTGTCAGTGTATAAAAAGAAGTAAGAGTATATTATATATTGTCTAGATGACACCAACTTTAAGTATATAGTCTTTAGGTTGAAAATAAAAGGATAGAGATATAACATGATAACACAAATGAAAAGAAGGCTGATGTAGCCATATTAATTTCAGACAAAGTGGACTTCAGAACAAAAAAATTATTAGGGATAAAAAGATGCCTTATGTAATGATAAAGGAATATTTTATCCAAGGAGACAAAACAACCCTAAACATATATGCAACTAACATCAGAGGCTCAAAATGTGAGGCAAACTGATAGAACTGAATGGAAAAATAAACAGATCCTTTCTTATAGTTGAAGACTTCAGTACCGCCTCCTTCAGTAATTGATAGATCAAGCAGGCAGAAAATCAGTAAGCATATAGCAGACTGGAACAACACTATCAATCACGTTTATGGAATAATCTTAGCTACTTGTCCAGTTGACTTGAAAATGTATGTCCACATAAAAACCTACGTAAGAGTGTTTATAACAGCTTTATTCATAATTGCCAAAAACTGGAAAGCACCAAGATGTCTTTCAGTGGGTAGATGGATAAACAAACTGTGATGCATCCATACAAAAGCCATGGATGAATTTTAAATGTGTATTGCTAAGGGAGAAAAGCCAGTCTGAAAACGGTATGTACCATTCAGTTTATCTGACATTCTGGAAAAAGTAAAGCTATAGAGACAACACATAGATCAGCAGTTTCCAGGGCATTAGGTGAGAGGAGAGTTGATGAGTTTAAGCACAGGGGATATATTTTTTAGCATGGTGAAATCATTCTGTATGATACTCTAATGTTGGATACATGACAGTATTTGTCTTAAAGAATTTTAATAGCACAAAGAGTCAACCTTAATTTATTAAGTTAATAAATCATTTAGGGGATTGAAGATCCCACGATGGAATATCTAATGTGACAAAGGAATATATTTGTATTAAATGTGTGAAATATTCTCATTAAATCTTGTGGGGAAATAGGTGCTTACCTAAATAATTTTGGAACTAAATTTATTCTGCAAGGCTAAAGATAAAATTAACTGTACATAAACAATGTATTCTAGATGTTAAAGCTGTTTCCCATTGGAAAGGGTTAATTATTCTGAAACAATTACATATGTATATTCGAATTGAACCACTAAGTAAATGGATTGCAAATTGTGGGGACTAGGTTACGTATTGTTGGAGTCAGAGGTTACAATTAAGTAAGCAGTTCCATGTAGCAATGGATTAGAATTGGAGACATCAGTATGAACTCATATGACTAGTTTAATATAGATACTGATGATGATGTATAGAATTATTCATAGTATTTTTATACATGGTTTAGTATATACACCTATATTTCTTAGCTCTATCAGCTGACAGACTATAGTAGCAATAACATCCCAGTAGCAATGAGCATACCTAGTGTCCAGATCTTGCTTTCTCATACCATCCTCAAATAAAAGGAACCAGGATTCTTGGAGTAATGGCTGTTTTGGTGGGTTGCGGTAAGAGATATACAAGTTAAACTTGGAACATTTTGAAGTGCTAGAAAGCAAGGAGGCACTCAGAAATAAAAACAGAAAAAAACCCACAATGTTGGAGGTAAATCAAAAGAACACAGGAGCCAATTGAAAGAGCTCTCAAGAGACTTTCAGGATATAATTTGCACAACAATATATATAGCAGTATTGGATTATAACCAAAGTATTCATGAGTCCATACTTATATAAATAAGTGATTGAAAAAATAATGGGAGAGGATAAATTTTCCATGCCAAGGATTTCCAAATAATTTATGTAGATATTTCCCACTTAAGGAGATAACACATAAATCCCCAGTCTTTAAGTGTGGGCCATTCATAGTGATTTCCTTCCAAAAAGCACGATATGGAATGGGACAAGAAAATAATCATTTTATAGTGGAGACACTTAAACACTACTTCAACCAGGCGATCAAAGTCAACATTAACAGTGATAATTCATGTTGATATCATATACCATTGATAAAATATGATGAGAATGACAAAACACTGTGTTTTTCCTCCGTTAAACCCATAACTGCAGTCAAACCATTAGAAACGCATCAACCCAATCATGACGGAGAACATTCTATCAAATACCTGCCCAGAGAGAGAAACTGACACCGTCAAGAGTAGGGTAAAGAGACATGATAACTAAATGTAATATGGTATCCTCAATAGGGTTCTGGAATAGTGAAAGGGCATGAGATAAAGTAAGGATTTTATTTAATAATAATGTATCAATATTTGTTGTTACTAACTGTGACACAAAGTCCATATAATATAAGATCTTAATAATAAAAGAAGCTGGATGTGTGTTGTATGGACACTCTATAGCATTTTCACAATTAAAATCTATTCTAAAATTAGAAAGTTTCCCTAAAAATTTTAAGTGTTCTGTTTATCTGTGAAAGCCATTGTTTTTTTCTTTCTCTCTTAAAATTAGAGACCAGCAGTTTTGAGCAGAACAGAGGACACAACATAAACATTCCCATTTTGAATTGACAGCAGATTCAAGAGAGCAACATAATGAAAAGGGATACTTATATCTAGCATCAAATATACACTTCTCATCCTTCTGCCAAACTGTGTATATCTTACGGAGCAGCTCACAGTTAGATCTTGAAGAAACAGCCCCAAGTTGTCATTGTAATAAAATATAGTAATTGATATTCATAATGACAACTCTAAATTTATTAACATACCAACTTTTATTAGAATACGCTGTTTACTAAGTGAAGTATGTAATATGTTTTAAATTAATGGCTTTTTAAAATTTTAAAGGTATTGAAAATTCACTTAACTAGAACACTTAAATCCCTAATGACAGCAGGTAAATTATTTCTTAATTCTGTAGTAAATTATATGTCCTGAATCCCATAACAGCAATTACATTATATAGAAATGATGTTTCCATTAGCAAATCTCCCAGGATGAAGTTGCATTATATGAAAAGTATATTCTCATTTGACCTTTTGATGCAATATATTGTTGGATTCCTAATATTAAACTGCTTTGCATTACTAGATTAACAAATGGACTACTGTGCTTTTGCATAAATTAAAATGGTTTACTATTGCCGTTTTGCATGAATTATACTTTGTTTTGACATGGAAATATTATGTCAAAATTTTTATACTTTAAGAAAACAGTAATTTCTGAAAAGCTTAGGTAGCACTGCAAAGGAAAACTTGAGGAAAAACCTTTTCCTCCCTCTTTGAGAGTAATATTAGCTAAAAGATACTTGAGATACTTTCTTTTTCACCCTCAAATTTTAAAATGCCATTCAACATTGATTAATTGTAGGTTAATTGATTAATTTATCCTGTATCACAGGCAATCTAACTACACTTTATAACCCAAATCAAGGGTGTAAAATGGACATAGGTCAATACTCTTTCATACCCTCATGGTCAGTTTTTTGATTCAATATTTGGTGTATTTGCTAGTTTATATCGGTTTGTTCTTTATTATTGACATTTTGCATGTTTTAATGAGGAGTTGGAGGAGAATACTCAAGCACTGCTAATATGCTAACAAGGATTAATTTTGTACTGCTTTGAATATCCATATTCATCTACTGCTTTCTTTGTTTTTCTAGAATAGAATTTTGTAGAAAACTGGCTGACTCTTCAGAGCCCTATCTCTGAATCTTGTGTCCTTCATTATCCGTTCCTTTCAGGACCTAGAAGCCTCCAAAGCTGGCATAGATCTGCTGGCTAATGCATGATTTTTCTGCACAGCTTTTGCCTCTATTATATTAGCATGGAAAATGCAAGCTGAATTTATCTAGCTACCTCTCTCCTGTCCTAGCTTGAGCCTTCTGCTCTTTATTCTGCATACTTCTGTGTTTTATTCTGTGTGTTTATCTGATAAATTACTTTAATTAGTTATATCCAAGACCTTTTCAGACATCTGATTGCATGGGCTTTTTTTAGTTCAGCAACTATTTCTTTATGACCCTTCTCTGTTTCTTAGACCAGTGGACTTTAAAATGGACTACTTAGAATGCTGAACCTTTTCTTTGAGGAGATCTGGGTCCTAACTCCAAGTTTCAACTGAATCAGCTTATACAGGATAAGGCTTCATTTGAACAAAGTGTTTTGCAACTAAAAATAATGTCATAATGTCAATCCTATCATCACCAAGTTGGCAAATAGACAATGTAAAACAGATAATTGAAAAATACCTCAAGAATTTATTGGAAATATGACAGATCAGTCGTTTAAACCTTTCAGTTGTAACAGAGTTTACTTATAAATAACATCCCTATGCTTCAATATACCACAGTCACAAATGGGAAGAGAAATAACACCCATCACTCTCTACTGCACATGCATTCCATTAGGGTGGACACACTAGTTATTTTTACATCAAATGAGGAAGTCTTATGTTATGTAGTTCATCACATTTTACTTGCAAGCTTTGAAAATATAAACAAGCTTGAAAGAATCTAGCACTTTTATCTACCTTTGGTTATAAACCTGTGAGGCCTTTATTATGTTTGCATTTTTGATAACACAATTATAACTACTAGGAAAGAACCTCAGCTCTATTTAACAGAGTCAAATTCCTTGTTCTATCCCTGATATTGAGATACTTTTCCCTCTTCCTCCCTTTCCTTCTCCCTCTACCCTGTTATCATTTCAAATGTTTGTCTACACTCACCTAACTGGATATTCCAGACCTATCTGTCTATACTGATGGATTTCTTGTCCTTGGATTCCAACTGCAACTACCATGCCTTCCTAATTTTATGGCTTATCAAATTTCCTGCATTTCCTGTATCTAGAACTTCGACCTCAAGTCTGCTGACTACTTGTACTTGTGAAACCCCATTGAATTCCTTGTCTAAATGGTCTCCTAGCTTTTGTATCTTATGACCTGTCTAATCTTATTATTACTTATGACTTGCTGTGAACATGACATTTTATTTTTGTATTCTGATACCACAAAGCACCCTATTTCTAATAATACAGTCATTAAGATGTCCTCCATTAGGAGCAGCTGGATAAAATTGGAAATTTAGAAAATTAGAAATTGAGACAATGTACACTTGCCTTTTCATTCGAAGGCATGTGAAAATCTTGGAAATTCCAGGTAATACTGGAAATATCCAAATTAATACTTACAGTGTAAAGTATTTTGGCTTTATGTGGGCCTATTGATCTGTATAGCTAGTATAAGTTACTTTTCTTTCTGTCACTCTATTTTAGTGACATTACAGCTTTTCAACAAATAAAATATGCAGTCATAAGTAAAATTAATTTTGGTAGGTTGTAAATTAAAGCCACACTATTGTGATTTAGTAGAATAACTGCAAAATCACATGGGTTTTCTCACTTTTTATGTGATAAAAACAAGCGACTGTAGGAATCATTTGAAATTAACCATTTGATTAAAATATAATCAAATATTTTGGACTCATGTAGTACATCTTTCTTAAGTATGATTGTGTATTAGTGAATTAAACTAATTGAAGCTAATACACGTGCTATTTTGGAATAATGTGTGTGTGTGTGCTCTTGTATCATGATGATTCATTATGATCCCATACAACTACAAGTACTAGGAATAGTTTGTTATTGACATGAAGAGGGGAAAAATCCATTAACAGTTGCCAAACTAAAAATTATCAAGCTTATTGAGAATATTCTGTGATGTTCAATATCATTTCTAAGATGTGATTGTAGGATGTGAGAGTATGGACTTTAGGCTATCAATCTTAATTATACCAATTATCTGAACACCAGTTTTTCTCCCTGTAAAATACAAAGAGTAATATTGTGTAATTCCTAGTGTGACTGTGAATTTTAATTGAGATAATGCATATACACGTTTAAACACAGTGTACATTGCATAGTAAGTTTACAAATGTAGCATAATTCGTATCATTATTTTTGCTATCAACACTATAAGCTCTTTCATAGAATTCCCAAGAGGCTAGAGACTTCAGAATAATATGTAAACCTTACAAAGGGGAGTTGCTGTTTGATGCAATGCTTGGACCTCCTCTAATATATAATTCATATATTTCCCTCTATGCTTCACTGATTCATTGACAGGAGGAGGTTACACATTTCTGTCCCAATAATAGTACCAGCAACTTCCCATTTGTTAACAAGCATTCTAATCTTTTGCAGGTGTCACAGTTCTAGTTCTGTGAATCCCCAGGTTTGTTCATGTGTTTTTATGAATAATAATTTCTTTTGCTTTCAGATGGCACTGCTTAGAGTAGCAAGAGTAACTCCAATTCACCCTTTCAGACTACAGCTGCTGACCAATGGACAGCATGTCCCTTTTATCTCAACTGCTGCTCCATTGCTTGTTTATCTCAATTGCCACTGACACTCCTTCTGCTGCAGGAGCCAGAACTGAAGGAGCTCCTGTGTCATAATAAAAGTTGAGGAAAGAAGTGGTCTCAAGAAACTTCCAGTTCTCCCTGGTCCCATTCCCTTGCCATCACAACTCTCCCTGTCCCCTGCCCCTGGTGGGAATGTGTCTTTTGCCACTTGGCAATCATTCTCCTCAAGTCACATTTCATGAAGAGAGATTTGTGGGAGTATTTCCTAGGTTCAGAGTTACAAAGGTGTTTGCATTCATCTTCATTCACATGTACCTATTTACTTAAAGGACACCCAAGGACCCAGAATACCAAATTGGCTTCTTGAACTAGTTTCACTGTACTTGGTGTTGGTATTAAGTCTGACTTACTGATCTAGATTTGTGAAAGTGAGTTTCTATGAGAGTCAAATTTCACTTTATTTATTTTTCAATATGGATATTTGAATGGATGTATGTTTTCTTATATTTTAGTTTTAACTTGGGATAGGAAAGTAATAACAATATTCCAGACTTCTTTTTATAAGACACCTGGACAGCAACCATTTAAGTGTAGATATGAATACATCCAAAGGATGTTAGTCAAGTCAATGATGCAGCATCAAAATCTTTTTTTATGTTTTCTAAATTGATGTATCATTGATATGCAAGATTACAATTGATATACAAAATGTTCAACATGGTGGTTAACAGTTACCCCATTATTAAATCCTCACCCCCATCAGTGCAGTTACTATCTGTCAACATAGGAAGTTACAGAATGATTGGCTGTATTCTCCATGATGTAGGACTATCCCGAATACCAACTTATATTATGATGAGCATCAGAATCTTTGAGGGAGGGATATTGTTTCATAATACTTGCCAAATGTGTCCATGCCCAGGTAATTATCCAATAAAATTTTCCTAATAAAATAGAGAGGGTTAATACTTCATGAGATTTCCATGATTTCACTTTAAGCTAATCAATTTTATCAATGAAGCAAATGTTAAAATAATAATTCTCTTAAATGCCTTCAAATATTGCATAGGGATAAATTATTTGCAGAGACCTAGAGGGTGCTATATGAATAACTGTTTACCTGTTTTACCTGGTTTATAAAATGCAAAGCATTCTATATGAACAAAATTTTCAATCATCCACAAAAAAAAATATTGTAAAATTTGCCTTCTAGCCATTTTTCTGGAATGGATAAAGTTTAATTTTATTAGCAAAACTAATGCCAGTGGTAGCATACAGGTACATCACTAAAAATGGTTTAATTTCATTAAGTGTATTTTTCTATTAGGAGATGACTGAACTGCCCATATGATGAGAGAGAGTAAATAGTTATTTTTTTAATACAATTATAGAACCTTATCCAGGGCAGTTCATACAAATATATTACATTTATCTCTATATTGAATATATATATTACAAATTTAAAAATTCTTATTAAAACATAAGCAATGATTATGCTATTCGAACTTAACCTCTCAACAGATTTTATTTCAGTTTTGGCATGAGGATTTCAGAAATTCACTGTAAAGTAATTGATTGTTACAGAGTAGTTTTAAAAACAAAACATTCTCCATTTTCACTTGAATTTTAAGTAGATAATTTTGCAACTATTTTTAGGTGGTATTTAGAACAAATAATCCTATGAAATAGATGCAAGAACACTCTGAATTTGAAAGTTTCCATTGAGCTCACAGGAAAAGAAAATAGCACCTTAAAGACAAGAATCTGAGTTTTGTCAAGTCTATTCTTTTCATTTGAACATTGAACTACGAGTTCAGAAATAATAAAATCTGGACACCTCTGCAAAGAATATATGTGTAACTAAGTATATGAAAAGACACTCAATATTATATGTAATTAGGAAATGGCTAATTTAAAAAATGAGATCCTCCTACACACCTAGCAGCATGGCTAAAATTCAAGACATTGACAACAATAAACGCTAACAAGCAGGAAGTTTGGCAGTATCTGACAAAAGTGAACATAATCTTACCATATGATCCAGCAATTGCACTTCTAGTCATTTACCAAAAAAACTTGGAAACTTATATCCATACAAAAACCTGCACAGGAATGTTTATATCAGCTTTATTCAAAATGGCCAAAACTTGGAAGCAACCAAGATATTTTCAATAGATGAATGGATAAACAAGCTATGGTATATTAGTGCAATGAAATATTATTCAATAATGAAAGAAATGAGCCATCAAGCTATAAAAAAGACCTGGAGGAACCTTAAATGCATAATGTTAAATGAAAGATGCCAGTGTGAAAGGTTATGTACTGTATGATTCCAGTTATGTGATGTTCTGGAAAAGTCGAAATGGTAGAGGCAGTAAAAAAGATAGTGGTCTCTAGGGATTTGAGGGTAAGAAGGGAATGATGAATAGTTGGAGCACAGGGAATGTTTCGGGCAATGAAGCTATGCTGCCTGATAGTGTAAGTTTGGTTATATGACATTGTGTATTTGTCAAAACCCATAAACAGTAAAACACAGAGTGAACTTTAATATAAATGTAGACTTTATTTAATAATAATGCATCAGGGGGATTACACTCCCCAACTTCAAGCTCTACCACAAAGCCGCAGTCACCAAGACAATTTGGTACTGGCCCCAGAACAAACCCATAGACCAATGGAACAGACTAGAGAGCCCAGATATAAACCCAAGCATATATGGTCAATTAATATACGATAAAGGAGCCATGGATATACAATGGGGAAAGGGCAGCCTCTTCAACAGCTGGTGTTGGCAAAACTGGACAGCTACATGGAAGAGATGAAACTGGATTATTGTCTAACCCCATACACAAAAGTAAACTCGAAATGGATCAAGGACCTGAATGTAAGTCATGAAACCATAAAACTCTTAGAAGACAACATAGGCAAAAACCTCCTGAATATAAACATGAGCAACTTCTTCCTGAATGCATCTTCTTGAGCAAGGGAAACAAAAGCAAAAATGAACATATAGGACTACGTCAAACTAAAAAGCTTCTGTACAGCAGAGGACACCATCAGCAGAACAAAAAAGCATCCTACGGTATGGGAGAATATATTTGTAAATGACATATCAGACAAGGGGTTAACATCCAAAATATATAAAGACCTCACATGCCTCAACACACAAAAAGCAAATAACCCAGTTGAAAAATGGGTGGACGATGTGAACAGACAATTCTCCAAAGAAGAAATTCAGACGACCAACAGGCACATGAAAAGATGCTACGCATCACTAATTATCAGGGAAATGCAAATTAAAAACACACTGAGATATTACCTCACACCAGTTAGGATGGCCAGCATTGAAAAGACTAGGAACAACAAATGCTGGCGAGGATGTGGAGAAAGGGGAACCCTCCTGCACTGCTGGTGGGAATGTAAACTAGTTCAACCATTGTGGCTCCCCCAAAAAACTAAAAATAGAAATACCATTTGACCTGGGAATTCCACTCATAGGAATTTACCCAAAGAATACAAGTTCTCAGATTCAAAAAGACATATGCATCCCTGTTTATTGCAGCACTATTTACAATAGCTAAGATATGGAAGTAACCTAAGTGTCCATCAGTAGATGAATGGATAAAGAAGAGGTGGTTCATATACACAATGGAATACTATTCAGGTGTAAGAAAGAAACAAATCCTACCATTTGCAACAACATGGATGGAGCTGGAGGATATTATGCTCAGTGAAATAAGCCAGGCAGAAGAAAGAAAAGTGCCAAATGATTTCCCTCATTCGTGGAATATAATAATGAAGCAAAACTGAAGGAACAAAACAGCAGCAGACTCACAGACTCCAAGAAGGGACTAGTGGTTACTAAAGGGGAGACGTGGGGGATGGTGGGTGGGAGGGGGGAAGAAGGGGATTGAGGGGTATTATGATTAGTACATATGGTGTTGGGGGATCATGGGGAAGACAGTGTAGCACAGAGAAGACAAATAGTGACTCTGTGGCATCTTACGACATGATGGACAGTGACTGCCGTGGGGTAATGGGGGGTCTCGATAATATGGGTGAATGTAGTAACCATATTGTTTTTCATGTGAAACATTCATAAGAGTGTATATCAATATTACCTTAATTAAAAAATTGTATGAAAATAATAATAATAATGCATCAATATTGGTTCATCAGTTGTAACAAAGGTGCCACGCTAATGCAAGGTATTAGTAATAGGGAATTGTAGAGGTGGAAAGGTTTATAAGAACTCTGTACCTTTTCCCCAAATTTTCTGCAAATTTAGAAGTACTGTAAAAATTAAAGAAGGATATTAATTAAAATAAACAGTATTTTAGTTTCAAAATCATTCATTTAAATGTTTGTCACACGATTGTCCTATCATTATCATGCAGGTTTTAGCCCCAACTTAACTTATGTACTGTTTTAGATTTGAATATAAAATTTAATGTAAAACCGAAAATGCCTTAATATTAAACAGAAAAATAAAAACAAAACATGTAAAACAGTTGTCTAATCTTTTAAAAACTTAATAATAACTCTTTTCACGTAAGATTTTTTTTTCTCCCACAACTGGTCAGAGATGAATGCTGCAAAGAATAGCTGAATGAAATTTGTAACTATACTTCTTTCCATTAATAATGGACACAAAGAAAACAGCACAGCAAAATGAGTATCCAAATCACCTTATTTTCTTTCATGCTTTTCCCTCTATTTTCTTCATTTATTACTGGCAGTTACAACAACAGTGTATCTTTTTTTAACTCATTTATTTGATCATTTAAATGCTTTCTCCAAAAATTCTGAACTTGGCCTTGATGTTTATTTATATACCTATCAAATTCTTCTGTATTATTACTGTGATCATTTTCTTGTATTTTATTAAGATAAAGATTTGAGTAATTATACCTATGTGTGAGATATTTTGATATTGAAGATAGCTTTATATTATAGTATTTTGATTTGACACTATACTGTTTATCAGTGTCCATATAGTGAGTCTTCTCATTGTAATTTTCTACTGAAGATATTGTATTTTTGTGGATTAATTTTGTATAATTTAAGATAAAATTTGAAATAACATATTAGAATTGCTCATGATCAATTATTTGACCAAAAGGTCAGAAGATAAGCTTAAATGATCAGAGGATAGTCAGTCGTGCTATATATGTATGATGAGTGGTTAGCATCAGTCAAAAACTCTTCTCAATTCTTGAAGAAAAGACTGTGGCTATCACTTCAGCTACAAAACTTAGACATTGTAGCTCTGTGCAGAGACAGAATTTGCAGCAGTCAGAGCTCTGGACGTGCAGGTATAATATTCTCAAGATGTGTGCCCATCAGCAGCCTCAGCATCTCCTGGGAACTTGCTGGAAATGCAAATTATTGGGACTTATCCAAAACCTACTGAATCAGAAATCCTGGGGATGGGGGTGTAGAAATCTGTGTTTTCACAAGTCTGCCAGGTGCTTCTGATTCAGGTTAAAGTTTGAGAACCACGACTCTAGACCTCTGAGTATAGCTTTTAGCCTCAGCTATGTGGCTCTGAGTGAAAAAGTAAAACAAATTATTGCAAGCAACAGTGCTTAGTTCATGCTTAAATATTGATAATTAAAATGAAGACAAAGGTTCCTTATAGCATCATATACTTCAGATGCAAAGACTCGTTTTTTATGATTTATGGTTAATTTAGCAATATTTGGAACTCTTCCCAAGAGGGCTTGCAACCAAAGTACCTGGAGCTAAAAAATATGTCACAAAATAAATCCCAGTCAGAACAGTACCCCTAAAAGGTTGTTTTCCTAAAATCAAGTCAGTGATATCAGGACATGAATTTTCAAGGCTAAAGGCCATTTGCTATGTGACACTAAACTCTTCTGGAGGGGGGAAGATGAATGGGCAAGTTGTTTACTATTAGTCAATCCTTATCCCACACATTAGCATGATCATAATTTTATTTTCTTTTCTAATGAAAGGAGACAGAAATTTTCCCTGAGAAATGGTTAGAAAATGTTTTTTAGATTATGCAATAGTAAATATTACTTTCTTTAAATGCATTAACTTGTTGGGAGAGAAATTAATTTTTTTCCATGAGACCAACAATTTAAACCCAGACTAGTAATATATTAAGTACAGGCTAATAAAAGAAATGCTAAGTTTAAGTGGAAGAGTTAAGTCATGACTGAAAGATATAGTTGAATGTCAATTTGAAATAGCCTTTGTTGGAGTTTTCTGGCTTATTGCCCTGACATTCAACATTTGAAGGTTAAATGTTAGGGATTTATAAGATTTATAAGAGCAATATGGAAAGTAATAGCTCATATAAATTGAATGTATTCCCCCTTATCTCCAGATTTCCCTTTACACTTCTTTTTGTCAAATATCCCATTCCAGTGTTATTTTTTCTTGTCTAGGATATGTGGCATAATTGAAATGTTCACGACTGCATGTATGAAATTATTTTCACAGAAGACATTCTTTTAAAAATCAGTTTTTCACAGTCATGTATCCCTAAAATAAATTGCCCATCAGTTTAGGAACTTGATTTTGTGTTGCTGTATCAATTCTCTTTTCTTTAATAATACAGCTTTTGAATTTCAGTTAGGTACATAGCCACACACTGCATTCTCAATCCTTTTGGTTCAGCTTTGTGTGACTATGTGACAAAGTTATAGCCACTTAAATATGAGCAGAGAAGTCTCACATGTAACTTCGGAGCCCTTCTCTTACAGGGAAAGGAAATGTCCTCCGTTTGCCCTTCTCACTTGAATTTGCTGAAACATGTATGCAATGGTGGAAGCAAGAGCAGTCAGCCTAGATACCAAGGTGGAAACCACCTGTTTAGCATGACAAAACCCCAAGTAGAAGATCCTGGGACACAAACACTGTGCTGGACAGCATATATACTGACTATCATGGATGAGAGAAATTATCTTGTTCAAGCTTTTGTTATGTGGGGGTCTTTATAGAGAATACGATGTTTATTCTCACTGAATACATTGGGAAACCTAACTCCGTGTTCTATTGTTTATAAATAGAGAGGCAACATATTTGTTGATATAAAACAGAAATGAAGAGATTTATCATGGGCAAAAATATTGTTATAATGTGTTTGCTTTTTGACATACTTGCCCTAATTCCTTTGCTCCTGAAACTCCGTCAGTCAACAATAATTACTGAGCACATTCTAAGCTCAAGTTACTCCTCAAGGCCCCAGGGATGCAATGGTGAACAGATCAGCCAAAGTTGCTGCTCTTGAGGTATCTTAATATTGTTGGGGAACTGAAAAAATAAGCAAATATATAGATAAGTTCATGTATAGTGATAAGGTCAATTTAAATAATCGCAAAAGTTTCTTAATTTCTTTGAAAATTCTAAAAAAAAAATTCCCAAATATTATATCTCTACCTAAAATCATTGAACAGTATCATTTAAGAAATTAAGTCCCCCTTCACTCAGTTTCTCTGACTCTTGCCCCCCAAATTATCAAACTTAACCTTGAAAGTGTTAAACATGTCAAATGTCTGTTGCATATCCAGTGTTTCTGCATTTCACTTATGCTTATCAATTTCCACCTGTTTGTCTGTAAAAATATATACACTAATTTATTTATACTAAAATGAGAACCCATCTTCCCCCCATAGTTACTGGTCTTTATGCTCCTAGATGAAAATCCCAGTTAACAAATAAACCTATTTTTTAAGAATTGGTATATTAAATACGATTGCATGCATTTTATTAATTTCTGTTAGTTATTCTCTTTTAACTGATGGGTTGATTATTTTCAGTTTTTAGTTATGAATATTCTGCCATAAGCACTGTCATGCTTATATTTTTATCTCTTCATAATTTTATATCTGTGTAATAGTTTGCAAGAAGTGAGATGGATGAATCATGGGATATGCACTTTTAAAAATTTTAATGAGCAAACCAATTTACCCTTCAAACAGTTGGATCAATTTACATTACTACTAACCTTAAACAAGTAGTACATGCTATCAGTCTATTTTTATTTTGAATGATAGAAAAACTGAGCCAACAATTGCTCATTTATTGAGTATTCATATTTCTTTTGTGAATTGTGCCTTTATATATTTTGCTTGTTTTCCTAAGACTAACCTTTATGTATTTTGCTCTTATGTTATTTGGGGCATACATGTTTATAGATGTTATATTTTCTTCATCAATTCTACTCTTCAATGTTTTTGGCCTTAAATTCTACTTCACAGTGTAGAAAGGTAGATACTATGGTTTTCTTTCTTTTTCTATTTGGTTGTTCTTTCTTTGTTCATCTCTTTACATTCAATTTCTCTATCACTTCAGATTTAGGCATATTGCTTGTTAGGTTTTATAATCTGAAAAACTTTTCCTTTTATAGGATAATTTAATTTGTTCTCATTCAATGTGAAAACATGTGCTTGTCAGAGGCCTAATTTTTTCTTTTTTACTATTTGTTAATTTTTATAATTTTTCATTTCTCATCTTATTTTTTCTAGATCAGAACATTTTATTTTAATAGAATTTAATAACTAGTAAAATTGTCTTTTTTTCCTTCATGTAAGGGGAAATGATCCCTTAAAACATGAGCATATGCAAAACATATTTAAAGAAAAATAATCGATCGTTGTACTATTGAGAGGTTTGTCGCTTAACAGTTTGTTGTAATATCATAAAGTCTTTTTTTATGTATTGTTGTGCATAGAGGTGTTCTTCTGTATATATAGGTGCAACTTTATATCTGCCATCTTATAATGTTCTCTTCATGGTCATTTCTTCATGACAAAATTATCATATTATTTACAATAATATATCTTTTGTATTACCTGTATTGTTTAACTATTTTTCCATTGTTTAAATTTTATGTTGTTTATGGTATTTTCTATCATACTAAATGGAAAAACAAATATCTGATTCCTCCCTTAAGATTTATAACTAGAATTCAGAATTGTCTTGAATATTTAAAAATTAAATATTACAGTTTCAATCAGTTACAAAAATTCAATTCATAATACCTTAAATGAGTAGTTTTATTATAAGGATTTTGAGTTGTCACATAGAAACATATGAAAGCATGCAGATTTTCAGAATATGTCTTTGGGAACATTATTCTTGATCTACATAGAAGAAAGGTACATTGTAGTAAAATTCCATTAATTCTTCCTGAGCTGCTTAGAGTCCAGGCACACAAAATACTATTGAACCCTCATGAAACTTTGTATAAGACTCTTGGATTTGCTTGGTTCAGTGGATGACCATGGAACAATCTATTTTGATAAGCACCTGGGTCATTTGGCAGTCTTATTACAGCTTTTTGGATAGTGAATAGGGGTGAGATTTATGATATGTATTTTCAAATTTATCTTCATATACATCATACTAGTAAATAGTCCTATCTGAATTTTTTTAAAGTGTCCATGTCATTTCATATGACCTTGTTAGCCCTGTGAAATATGTATTTATAAGCCAATTTGATAAATTAATAAAATGTATATAGCTTATTTATATTGATTTGGCTCTAAGCCAAAATGACCATACATAAATTTGAAACCACAGTGAAAATGTCCACATCATCTTCTTTTTATCAGCAAAGGGCCTCCTGTTCTTTTCTTAAATATGGTCACATCTGTTCCATATATAGCAATATTTCCACAAATCTCTCATATGAGTAGCACACATGCCTGGTGTCTTAGCTCTACTGCAAAACTTCCTTCTGGTAAATACATCCAGTCTTTAGGTATATTGCAGAGACTACTTTGTCAGGGTTATTAGGGACTTCAACATGGACAACTTGAGGTCATTTCTCTCATCTCATCTTACCTGAGCTATCATAACATTCCTTGCAGTTGATCAACCTCTACTTAAATTCAGACCTTTAACTGTTGAGAAGAACTTTCAAGGCACCACACTCTCTTGGTTTTAAACCTTCTTTAACAGTTAGTTATCTGTCTCCTTTTTTTAACTGCTGTGCTAAAGTCAACCCTGATCTGTCCTGGAACCCTCTATCTGTATACATGAATTTTCATGTGATCTCATACAGCCCAGTGTTTTTCAATAGCACCAAATGCCCACGGCTCCCCAAAGGGTATCTGATTTTTACTCCAGACTCTCTATACCTGGCCATCTGTGCTGTCTCCACTTGTACATCTTTAAAGTAATTAGAAATTAATCAAAATTTTACCATTTTCCCCAACCTACTCTCTAGACTTCTCCTCTCAATAAAGTGTATCAGTAAACCTCTTATTTGCTAAGGTCAAATTCTGTTATTCTGTATTAGTCTTTTCATACCCCCACATCTAAGCTATCAGTAAATGTCGGGAGCCAGTCCGAACTGCCCATCTGATGGCACAGCCCAGACACCTGGTAAGAAGGAACCACACTGCTGACTTCTGAAAGGAACATCCCTGCTGTCTCTCCTTATTACTGTGGTGTTTGGAAATGTTATTGGTCACTTTCACCTAAATTAGAAAACCAAATTTTATATACCCTGGGAGAAATGCCAGACGCAAGACCCCCCTAATTCTTCCAGGTGGTAAAGATACCTCGAGGCAACTGCTGGGCATAAAAGCCATGGGGCATAAATCTGCAAAGAAGAAGAGCTAACCTTTTCAAAGAGCATTGCTTCTCTCTCACTTACCAACTGTACATCTCCCTGTATGGCCCCGGAAGATGGCTGGTTAGCCAGAGATGGGTAAGAGTCCTCAAGGGAGGAACAACCTAAGACAGGCACAGTCGCAGGGGGGCCATCAGGTGAACAATAGGGGGCCAACAGAGGTGAGGCTCAGAACCTCACCCCCTCAGTTTTGAGAGAAATCTTCCACACCCATGGCTGTTTTGTTGCCCTTGTCTCGCTCGGATCTATACCCAGTTTATAGGCATGAATCTGACCATCTACACTTGCTTTCCTACTGCACTAAACTCTACTTTCCATCTTTATCTTATATCAAGATTTAAACAGCTTTCTATTAGAAACTGTAATCTTTATTACTTTTACCTACTACTTTAACATTTTGTTAAAAAATAATAGGAGGGGGATGCGGAGAAGATACTGGAAACAAGTATTGAGTTATAATAAATGGAGATTGTTTGAGTGGGTTCCAGTTCCTCCTCCCCACCCCTACATGGCCTCCAGATGGCATATTTGATGAATGTGGAAATAGGTGGGTTCAAAGAACAGGTGGTTCCCTCTGGCTAACCTGCCAGAGAACAGATTGATAAATTATAAAAGTAATAAGAACAGGGCATTGCCTGACCTCAGATTAGAAAAATCTCCACTGTAAGTCTTACTGAAAATGGGTCCAAGGCACACTCCGTGAAATTTATCCCTGCCTGCCAAAAGGTCATCATGTCCTTTTGGAGACAGCCTCTTTCTCTCCCACTGGAGATGGAGAATGGGAGGATAGCTATGAAAGAATAAGAACCCAACATAAAAACAATAGAATAGTAAACTTTAAATAGTCATCTGTAAAAAAAACCAAGAATCTGGCAC
>JAVSCE010013975.1:0-12262 GCA_032199065.1 Smutsia gigantea | reverse complement strand
TTCTAAACATTCATTTTGGGAGATGATTTGCTAATATTATGTTAAGAATTATTATATTCATGTTCATTAGTGTTATTGGTCTGAAATTCTTGTGACACTTTGGTATCAGGATGATTCTGGTTTCATAAAAGTAAGGAAGTATTGTTTCTTCTAGTCTTTAGAAGAGTTTATGTAAAATTGGTATTTCTTCCAATGACATGATCTGATCTTGGAGTTTTTATTGAAGGATATTTTATAATTACAGAGTCAAATTCATGAGTATTATAGGACTATTGCAATTTTCTATTTCTTCATGTGTCAGTATTAGTTGACATAAAGTTGACTAAGGTACTCTAAGATTGCTATGGTTAAGCCTTGTTGGTCTAAATCAGGCATTGCAAATTTAAATGCCCATAGATGTAAATGAGCAAGGTTGGCCAAGTGTAATGTAACCAGAACTGGTGGGGACTCTAGAGTGCATACCCCTTCACAGAGTGGTGGCTGTCAGCTCCTTCCAATTATTGCCATGTAAGAATTGGATCCCCAATATGGCCAAATTATTCCATTTAAATGAGAGGTAAAAAATTTAGATTACTCTAAAAACTGAATATTTAAATGTTGAGTAGTTCAAATAAAAAAAAAACTGTGTGGGCTAAACAAACTGCATGCATGCCAAATTTAGCCAAAGGATTGCTATTTTGAAACTTTTACTCCAAACTAATGAAAAACACAGTAGCACAGATATGGTTCAATTTTTAAATAATTGACATTTACTTATTTTTTAAACTTATACTTGAATATGAATTTGGCAGTTTATCATTTACTGAAGACCAATACCATGTTTTTTTTAAGTTTAGATTTTAAAATACCCAAGTCTATGAAGTTAGGATATTTTCATTTACTCATGTTTTTGTATTTGTTTTTCCCTAAATCTTATTTCAATAAGAAACTTAGTATCTTTTGGACTTTTCAAAGGAATGATTTGAGTTAAGCTTTCCTCACTCAAAATTTTACAATTGTCTAGTTCATAGTTTGCCTTTCCTAAAGTAAAGCTGGTAGTCTCATTTTAGGTTTTTGCCTACTTCATATGGTGAAGAAATCTCAGATTCCTTTTAATTTTTGCAGGTACTTTAGATTAAGCCATATAGATGAGATGCATTTATGACTGACACATCATGAATGAAAAATTATCCATAGAGATAATTTCTAAGAATATTATTTTTATTCATTCCAATATTTTTAGACACTGTACTAGGCAGGTGGAGACCACAAAGATACATAAAGACTATTGTCCCTGTAGTCTATAGTGTTGTAGTCTAATAACATATGTGTAAGTATAAAATAGCACACTAAAAGTGCATGAGCTTTGAACAACCAAGCCATTTTCAAATTGAACTTATTTGACATACAAACAGTTCATGTGTTGGGATAGTCAATATGTGCCTAAAGTAATGTTCAAATATTTTCAGGATTAGGTATTATCTCATTACTACTACCATTGCCAAAGGCATTAGCTATTTATCTGCACTTCTAGGGAAAATTCAGGAAATTAGAATGAGAGAAAAATAATAAAATAATAAAAAATTAAAAAAACAATAAAATACTAATCTAAGTGTATTTGATATAAAATAGTTAAGCAATTGTTTCATAAAATTCACTAACCTAAAAAAATCATTTAATTTTCTAGTTTTTAAAATGCATTACATGCACTGTCACATTTCATCTTAAAAGAACACTATAAAATATGTAGGGTAAGTTACACTGTTCCCATTTTATAATTAACATATTGATATTTAAAGAGATTATGTGATTGTCTTAGTCTGTTTGAGCTGCCATAAGGAAATACCACAGACTGGGTAGCTTATAAATAGAAAATTATTGCTCACAGGTCTGGAGTCTGGAAAGTCTGATATCAGGGTGCCAGCATGGTCTGGTGAAGGCCCTCTTCTGGGTGGAAGACTTCAGGCTGGGTCCTTACAAAGAGGAAGGAGTGCGAGAACTCTGTGGGGTCTCTTTAGTAAAAGCATTAATTCGTTCATGTGAACTACATCCTCATGACCCAATCACCTCCCAAAATCCCCACCTTTTAATACTATCCATCATCTTTGGAGGCTAGGATTTTAACATGTGAGTTTTAAGGAGACAAACATTCAAAGCATAAGAGTGTTTATTTTCCCCCAATATCACATAGTGTTGGGGCCTAGGTTCAAACCAGCATTTTCTAACTTAAGTCTGCAAATGTCTCTTTCGTCTACGTAAGACACACTCCAAAAGTAACATAATATATGTGTGGTCTCAGGCATTGTCTTCAAACTTTCTCATATTTTCCTGTTCATCTTTTCTTAGAGTGTTAAGGAAATTAAGAAATGAAACATAACTTTAAAGGCTCTATTTACTTTTTTTATTTGATATGAAACTAACAAAAACTAGAATTTATTCTCCATTTAAAACTCTCAAAACAACCAAATTACACAACTGTATCTGTATTGTCAATTACAATAAACATTTGATTATAATTACATATCAGAATAACATTTTATGGCCTTATATTTCTTTAAGAAAAGCAAAAATGTTGATAATCTTCATGCTAGTTATACATCCAAAAGATCTAAAAATAGGATTTTTGGATTTTATATTTTTATTTATTTTTCTATCTTAGACTATTTGAATAAATGAAACAGCACAAATTTGAGTATTCTGGTAGGAATCTTTCCTCCAAGTTGGCAGGTATCAGTTTTTCTTAGCACTTTGAACAGGATTCTATGTAATAATATCACCTGTTATTTTTGATAAAATGGACAAAGTACACATAATCTCTTGGTTTGCCTTAATGTCTCTTTGGCAAAGAACTGACGACATCATTCAGTTCTTCTGTCCTTTCCAGACAAAAGCCACCTTTATATGGCTCTATAAGTCTTCAATTCAAGGGTATAACGTTATCTTAATTGTACTTGGTTATCTGATAAATTGTTGGCAACTGACCCACATTACTTCCTTTAAGTGACATAAAATTCACTCAACAATTGACCAGCTTTATCTTGCAAGTAGTGAAGGGTAAGGCTTCCTTACTCCTGGATGCACCTAGATTTCAAGCCTTTAAAAAAGACTGAAGATACCGATTGGCCTATCTGCCCTAAGTGGATGTTACCCACAGGCTTAACTACTGAAGTGCTTGTTTATGTATATGGAATTTTCTTTTTCTGAGAGGAACAAAAACAGTCGTGTGTTCTTTTTACATTCTATGCCCTGACTTGGGTCCAAGGTCAAACCATTACACAACATCTTACTGACCTATTTGCCTGTTAAATCTCACTCCTTTCCCTTTTTTCTTCCACCATTCTCCTAACTGCTCTAAGCCGTCCTTTTCTCTCCTTTCAGACGAAGCTTAAGTAGGCACACTAAGTCACTTGGCTTGGGAGACCACTTACTGTTTGTTCTTTTTTGAAGACTAGAATCCTGCCACTAGTTGAAGACTGCCTGGTTCCGATATTTATCTGTTAGAAGGAATCCTTAATCTGTGTCTTTGATTGTAATATTTGGAGAGTCTTTGGAGAGTTTAAGGCATCAGAAAAGATTCACTGAGAATGATGGAACTCATGCTATATAAATAAAAATGATTTACTGTTTGCTACACGGTTAACTGAAGCCTGGTTAGATGGAAAAGCATATAACTAAAACAAACAAACAAATAAATGCCTATATGCCTAAATTCATACCAAGGAATTGTGATGTTAGCTTTCAATTCCTCCTTAGTTGGAACTGGACAAATTACAAAAAGAGATTTTATCCAATCCTACTGTAGATTACACTTTCCTCCCAACATCTACCTTTTATTGGTCATCTTCAATGTCCTGTATTCCAATCTTGAGCCACATATATAGCGTTCTTCTGTCAGAGCTTTTAATAGTCATTGACAAGAATTCTTGGTGTCTGTCTGCGATTGCTCCAAGTGTAGATTTGAAATAAGGATTGATTCCTCATCAGCTTGCTAAGGCATGCTACCTCTACAAAGTACCTGCTGCCAATTACTTGCCACCTAAAATGTTTTCTCTCTGTCCTGTGTTTCTGTCAGGCTTCTGTCTCCCCTCCCCCTCCTTCTCCCCCCTTCCCTTTCTTTCCCTCCCTTCCCCCTTTTCCTTCTTCTGTATTTTACCTTGTATTGCGGAAGTGGAAGGATTCTATTTTCAATTACTTTTGGCAGATAAACTTCCAGATTAGTCTAGTAAAAAAGAGAAAACTCTTACATTATACCAATTGATATATAGGCGTCCTAACATCAGAATACCTCCTATAATACTCCTACACCGAACCTGCTCTTTATATGCAGTTGGCTTAGGCTACAGTTATACATAGTAGACATATCATAGGTTTTGGTTGTTTATTTTATTTTATTTTTTATAATTTATTTTGGTATCATTAATCTACAGTTATATGTGCAATATTATGGTTATTAAACTACCCCCTTCATCAGGTTCCCCCCACCACATACCTCATTGCAGTCACTCTCCATCAGCGTAGTGAGATGCCGTAGAATCACTACTTGTCTTCTCTGTGTTGTACAGACGTCCCTGAGCCCCCCACCACTACATTATGTCTGTTAATTGTAATGCCCCTTTTTATCCCCTTATCCCTCGCTTCCCACCCATCCTCCCAGTCCCTTTCCCTTTGGTAACTGTTAGTCCATTCGTAGGTTCTGTGAGTCTGCTGCTGTTTTGTTCCTTCAGTTTTTTTCTTTGTTCTTAGACTCCACAGATGAGTGAAAACATTTGATACTTGTCTTTTTCCGCCTGGCTTATTTCACTGAACATAATACCCTCTAGCTCCATCAGTGTTGTTGCAAATGGTAGGACTTGTTTTCTTCTTATGGCTGAATAATATTCCATTGTGTATATGTACCACCTCTTCTTTATCCATTCATCTACTGATGGACACTTAGGTTGCTTCCATTTCTTGGCTATTGTAAATAGTACTGCAATAAACATAGGGGTGTATCGGTCTTTTTGAAACTGGGCTGCTGCATTCTTAGGGTAAATTCCTAGGAGTGGAATTCCTGGGTCAAATGGTATTTCTATTTTGAGATTTTTGAGGAATCTCCATACTGCTTTCCACAATGCTTGAACTAATTTGAATTCCCACCAGCAGTGTAGGAGGGTTCCCTTTTCTCCACATCCTCGCCAACATTTGTTGTTGTTTGTGTTTTGGATGTTGGCCAACCTCACTGGTGTGAGGTGATATTCATTGTGGCTTTAATTTGCATTTCTCTGATGATTAGCGATGTGGAGCATCTTTTCATGTGCCTGTTGGCCATCTGAATTTCTTCTTTGGAGAAGTGTCTATTCAAGTCCTCTGCCCATTTCTTAAATGGATTATTTGCTTTCTGTTTGTTGAGGTGCGTGAGTTCTTTATATATTTTGGATGTCAACCCCTTATCAGATACGTCATTTATGAATATATTCTTCCATACTGTAGGATGTCTTTTTGTTCTACTGATGGTGTCCTTTGCTGTACCGAAGCTTTTCAGCTTGATATAGTCCCACTTGTTCATTTTTGCTTTTGTTGCCCTTGCCCGGGGAGATATGTTCATGAAGAAGTCGCTCATGTTTATGTCAAAGAGATTTTTGCCTATGTTTTTTTCTAAGAGTTTTATGGTTTCATGACTTATATTCAGGTCTTTGATCCATTTTGAGTTTAGTTTTGTGTATGGGGTTAGGCAGTAGTCCAGTCTCATTCTCTTACATGTAGCTGTCCAGCTTTGCCAATACCAGCTGCTGAAGAGGCTGTCATCTTCCGATTGTATATCCAAGGCTCCTTTATCATATATTAATTGACTGTATATGTTTGGGTTGATGTTTGGATTTTCTATTCTGTTCCACTGGTCTGTGGGTCTGTTTTTGTGCCAATACCAAATTGTCTGATTACTGTGGCTTTGTAGTAGAGCTTGAAGTCAGGGAGCATAATTCCCCTGTTTTATTCCTCCTTCTCAGGATTGCTTTGGCTGTTCGGGGTCTTTCGTGGTTCCATATGAATTTTAGAATTATTTGTTCGAGTTCATTGAAGAAAGCTGTTGATAGTTTGATAGGGATTGCATTGAATCTGTCTATTGCTTTAGGTAGTATAGCCATTTTGACAATATTTATTCTTCCTAGCCAAGAGCATGGGATGCATTTCCATTTGTTAGTGTCCTCTTTAATTTCTCTTAGGAGTGTCTTGTAGTTTTCAGAGTACAGGTCTTTCACTTCCTTCGTTAGGTTTATTCCTAGGTATTTTATTCTTTTTGATGCAATTGTGAATGGAATTATTTTTCTGATTTCTCTTTCTGTTAGTTCATCGTTAGTGTATAGGAAAGCAACAGATTTCTGTGTGTTAATTTTGTATCCTGCAACTTTGCTGAATTCAGATACTAGTTCTAGTAGTTTTGGAGTGGAGCCTTTAGGATTTTTTGTGTACAACATCATGTCATCTGCAAATATTGACAATTTGACTTCTTCTTTACCAATCTGGATGCCTTGTATGTCTTTGTTTTGTCTGATTGCTGTGGCTAGGACCTCCAGTACTATGTTGAATAACAGTGGAGAGAGTGGGCATCCCTCTCTTGTTCCCAATCGTAGATGAAAAGCTTTCAGCTTCTGACTCTTAAGTATGTTAGCTGTGGGTTTGTCATATGTGGCCTTTATGATGGTGAGGTACTTGCCCTCTATACCCGTTTTCTTGGAGAGTTTTAATCAGGAATGGATGCTGAATTTTGTCAAATGCTTTTTCAGCATCTATGGAGATGATCATGTGGTTTTTGTTCTTCTTGTTGATGTGGTGGATGATGTTGATGTATTTTCGAATGTTGTACCATCCTTGCATCCCTGGGATGAATCCCACTTGATCATGGTGTATGATCCTCTTGATGTATTTTTGAATTCGGTTTGCTAATATTTTGTTGAGTATTTTTGCATCTACGTTCATCAGGGATATTGGTCTGTAATTTTCTTTTTGGTGAGGTCTTTGCCCGGTTTTGGTATTAGAGTGATGCTGGCTTCATAGAATGAGTTTGGAAGTATTCCCTCCTCTTCTATTTTTTGGAAAACTTTAAGGAGAATCGGTGTTATTTCTTCTCTATATGTCTGGTAGAATTCAGAGGGGAATCCATCAGGTCCAGGGGTTTTGTTCTTGGGTAGTTTTTTGATTACCAATTCAATTTCGTTGCTGATGATTGGTCTGTTTAGTTTTTCTGTTTCTTGCTTGGTCAGTCTTGGAAGGTTGTATTTCTCTAAGAAGTTGTCCATTTCTTCTATGTTTTCCAGCTTGTTAGCATATAGATTCTCATAATATTCTCTTATGATTCTTTGTATTTCTGTGGGGTCCGTCGTGATTTTTCCTTTCCCATTTCTGATTCTGTTTATGTGTGTAGAGTCTCTTTTTCTCTTAATGAGTCTGGCTAGGGGTTTATCTATTTTGTTTATTTTTTCAAAGAACCAGCTCTTGGTTTCATTGATTTTTTCTATTGTTTTATTCTTCTCAATTTTATTTATTTCTCTGATCTTTATTATGTCCCTCCTTCTGGTGACTTTGGGCCTCATTTGTTCTTCTTTTTCCAATTTCAGTAATTGTGTCTTTAGACTATTCATTTGGGAATGTTCTTCCTTCTTTAAATAGGCCTGGATTGCAATATACTTTCCTCTTAGAACTGCCTTTGCTGCGTCCCACAGAAGTTGTGGCTTTGTGTTGTTGTTGTCATTAGTCTCCATATATTCTTTGATTTCTGTTTTGATTTGGTCGTTAACCCGTTGATTAATTAGGAGAATGTTGTTAAGTCTCCATGTATTTGTGAGCCTTTTTGATTTCTTTCTAAAATTTATTTCTAGTTTTATACCTTTGTGATCTGAGAAGTTGGTTGGTAGAATTTCAATATTTTTGAATTTACTGAGGTTCTTTTTGTGGCCTAGTATGTGGTCTATTCTGGAAAATGTTCCATGTGCACTTGAGAAGAATGTGTATCCTGTTCCTTTTGGGTGTAGAGTTCTGTAGATGTCTGTTAGGTCCATCTGTTCTAGTGTGTTGTTCAGTGCCTCTGTGTCTTTACGTATTTTCTGTCTGGTTGATCTGTCCTTTGGAGTGAGTGGTGTGTTGAAGTCTCCTAAAATGACTGCATTGCTGTCTATTTCCTCCTTTAATTCTGTTAGTATTTGTCTCACATATGCTGGCCCTCCTGTGTTGGGTGCATATATATTTATAATGGTTATATCTTCTTGTTGGACTGACCCCTTTATCATTATGTAATGTCCTTCTTTATCTTTTGCTACTTTCTTCGTTTTGAAGTCTATTTTGTCTGATACAAATACTGCAACACCTGCTTTTTTCTCTTTGTTGTTTGCATGAAATATTTTTTTCCATCCCTTCACTTTTAGTCTGTGTATATCTTTGGATTTGAGGTGAGTTTCTTGTAGGCAGCATATAGATGGGTCTTGCTTTTTTATCCATTCTGTTACTCTGTGTCTTTTGATTGGTGCATTCAGTCCATTTACATTTAGGGTGATTATTGATAGATATGTACTTATTGCCATTGCTGGCTTTAGATACGTGGTTACCAAGGGTTCAAGGGTTGCTTCTTTACTATCTAACAATCTAACTTAACTTTCTTGTTAAGTTATTGTAAACACAGTCTGATGTTTCTTTATTTCTCTCCCTTCTTATTCTTCCTCCTCCATTCTTTATATACTAGGTGTTTCATTCTTTGCCTTTAGTTAGTATTTGGATGGTCTGCTTTCTTTGCTATGATTTTATTTTCTCTGGTGACATCTTTTTAGCCTTAGGGGTGCTTCCCTCTAGAGCAGTCCATTTAAGATATCCTGTAGTGGTGGTTTATGAGAGGCAAACTCTCTCAGCTTTCATTTGTCTGGAAATTTTTTAATCCCTCCATCATATTTAAATGATAATCGTGCTGGATACAATATTCTTGGTTCGAGGCCCTTCTGTTTCATAACGTTAAATATATCATGCCATTCTCTTCTGGCCTGTAAGGTTTCTGTTGAGAAGTCTGATGATAGTCTGATGGGTTTTCCTTTGTAGGTGATCTTTTTTCTCTCTCTAGCTGCCTTTAATACTCTGTCCTTATCTTTGATCTTTGCCATTTTAATTATTATGTGTCTTGGTGTTGTCTTCCTTGTGTCCCTTGTGTTGGGAGATCTGTGGGCTTCCGTGGACTGCGAGACTATTTCCTTCCCCAGCATGGGGAAGTTTTCAGCAATTATTTCTTGAAAGACGCTTTCTATCCTTTTTTCTCTCTCTTCTTCCTCTGGTACTCGTATAATGCGAATATTATTCCGTTTGGATTGGTCACACAGTTCTATTCTTTCATTCCTAGAGATCCTTTTATCTGTCTCTGCCTCAGCTTCTCTGTATTCCTGTCTCTGATTTCTATTCCATTAACAGTCTGTTGCATCTCGTCCAGCCTGCTGCTAAGTCTGTTGATCGCTTGTCTCATCTCTGCATTGTGTTTCCTTACTTCCCTCACTTCCTTCCTTAGCTCTTGCATATTTCTCTGTAGATCCATCAGTACGGTTATGACTTTTATTCTGAATTCTTTTTCACGAAGATTGTGCATTTCCATACCTTCAGGCTCCCTCTCTGGGGTTGTCTGGTGTGGGGTTGTCTGGGTAAACTTTGTTTGTACCATATTCCTCTGTCTTTTCATGGTGATAGAAGTGGTCAGAAAAAGAAAAAAAGAAGAAAGGGAAAATAGAGAAAAAAAAAACAAAAAAATCATAAAACACCCGCCGGGTGTAGTTTCTGTGAGGATCCTGTACGTGGCGCTGCTGCTCCACTATTCCAGAGCCACGGCCCCTCAGTCAGGCCATGCCGCTCTGCTGGGCCCTTTGTGACTCTGGCCAGGGTGGGAACGAATGGGAGGCTGCTGATTTCTGTGGAAAGTCCGGTTGCGACTGCTTTTCCCAGCTGCAGTCCAAGGGGACCAAAATTCCCCAGGACTCCCATCCTGCTTGACTGAGTGCGCTGGTACGATCCTGCTCCTCCATTGGGCCCCTGTCTTGTTAAGACCCCTAAAAAAGCACGCGCTTTTCTTTTGTCCCAGGGAACCAGCTGAATGGACCTGCCGTCTTAGACCTGCACCTCTGTCTCTACAATATCCGATACACTGCACAAAGTGTGTCAGTGCTCCTGGTGCAGATCGCCAGGGCTGGTTATTTGGGGGGCCTGTGATTCCACTCCCTCCCTGCTCTGAATCCTGTCCTCCTGCTGGTGCACTGGGGTGGGTGAGTGCTGAGGGCCTGCCAGGTCACGGCTCCGTATCTTACCCGCTTCGCAGGGTGCCGAGTCCTCTCAGGTGTAGCTGAAGGCTGGGTGTTGTCATGTATCTTCTGGTCTCTCTTTTAGGAATAGTTGTATTTGTTGTATTTTCGTAAATATATTTGGTTTGGGGAGGAGAGTTCCGCCTCCCTGCTCATGCCACCATCTTCCCGGAAGACCCTGTTTTTGGTTTCAGTTGTTTTAATAGCCAGCCAGGATTCCTAGGCTCTGGTTTATGCTAAAATGTCATGTTGAAATAAAAGCATTCCAATACAAATTGAATGCAGAAAAATTAGTTATGATTAAACGTAGAGAAACATCACTTCTGAGATTTTAATGTGCATTTGAATCACCTGAGAATCTTGTTAAAATCCCAATTCTGACTCAGTAAGTCTAGAGTGAGACCTGAGATTCTGCATTCCAGCAGTCTCTTTGGTGATGCTGCTGCTGGTCCACAGTTTGAATAGCAAGGCAGTAGATTATTTTTGATTGACTCATTCGCTTGTTCCATGGTAACTCAAAACAGACTGCTGGCTTTAAAACAATTTGCAGGACCAAAGAAAGATTGTCATGTGCCTCATTTTTTTAACCTTCCATCTTGAAACAGAATTATTTGATGTACTTTCCAGGTGAGCAGATCTATTCTCATTTTAAATATGTTCTAACAAAATGGTAATATGTGAGTTAGGGGTATAGGGGTAAATGACTTTTAATAATTTGTTTTTGTTTAAAATTTATGCTTCTGCTTGCTTTTGTAGAATTTGCAGTGGCTTGGATGTAAGAGCACAAGATGAGCCGCTGACAGGAAAACCCAAGTGTATCTGACATCTTAGCTTATCAGGTCTAGAAGAAAACCTGTTACTTGGTAGGAAGCCACTGGGAATGTTAGTGTTCAAAGCTGCATTTTCCCTAAGGCAAAAACAACATCAAAATATAAAAAGCTTTTTACTTCTGGCATGAGTGATAAAGATGCTGAACTGAGAAGCAGGTGAAAAAACTTAGCTATGTTTCTAAAGGCTAATTTTATATAAGTGTTCTTGTCCAGCTGTTCTTGGTAAGTCCAGCTGCTAGTTGAACAGGACAGGTGGTAATCCCTGTTCAGTGCCTCATTATCAGCCAGAGGCTTTGATCTGGCTAATACATAATCAATCAGGTTCTGAATTTTAATATCCTTCATATTTTCATTTCTCTTGTTTTACCTAAATTTATTTTTCAAAGTCCCAGTATGATTTTGTTTTTTAATAACATTATTTTTGATCATTTATTTATCTTGACATAACTAGGCTCATGACATGCCAGCTGGATTTTATTATGCCTCTGAATCACAGACCTTTTTTTCTTTCTTCTTTATCTCCTTACAAGATCCAAATTGCAAAACCTAAGGATAAAGTTTTAATTTTGGAAGCACAAAAGACTCAAACCATTTTAGAGGAGAGAATTAATGAAAATCGATACCTAAAAGCCTCATTTTAACACTGTGAGCCTCATAGTTTATGCTTCTTTTCTAGTCTCTTCAGAGTTCTACTGTGCAAAAGTTAAGACTAAGAAATATAAAATAAGTCCAAAATGTGAAAATTGAACCCTCTGCAACTAGTCGTGTATTCTGTATTCTGTAGTGCATATGGTGATAATAAATTACAAAGATAGCAATTAAAATGTTTTCCAATATTTTCTCTATTTGTTAAATTATTTGCTTTACATAACTATACATGTTTATTTTACATATATAATATGTAAATATATATAATATATATATGCATATACATGTGTATATATATATATGTATATATCTCTCTTACAGAGATATGCCTCTAAGGCTGAAAGAACCAGTTGAGATTTTTGTCTCTTCACTCACAAGCATCTATGTATTCAAGAATTTGCTTCTATTTACACAAATAGTAAATATCTCAAGTTGCCATAACTGTCTTTAATGCTCTAGAAAATAGCTTCAAAATGGAGAGGATGCGGGAAGGGTAAGAGAAAACAAAAT